>WEIS01000872.1:26143-37809 GCA_013389965.1 Todus mexicanus | reverse complement strand
AGGGGCCCAGAACCGGACACAGTACTCAAGGTGCGGCTTCACCAATGCCGAGTACAAGGGAAGAAGAACTTCCCTAGTCCTACTGGCAACACTATTCTTAATACAGGCCAAGATGCCATTGGCCTTCTTGACTACCTGGGCACACTGCTGGCTCATATTAAGTTTCCTATCAACCAGCAGTCCCAAGCCCCTCTCTGCCTGATCACTTTCCAGCCACTCAGTTCCTAACCTATAGCTCTCCATGGGGTTATTATGACCAAAGTGAAGAACTCGGCACTTGGAGTTATTAAATTTCATCTTGTTAGAATCAACCCATCTCTCCAGTCTGTCAAGGTCTCTCTGAAGGGCCCTCCTACCTTCTAACTGATCAACACTTGCTCCCAGCTTGGTGTCATCTGCAAACTTGCTAGTGGTAGACTAATGGTTGGGTTGATGGCTGGACTTGATGACCTTAGAGGTCTTTTCTGATCTCAATGATTCTATGATTCTATATTTAGAACTGAAAATACAAATACATACAAAACAACTGATGGTTTGGCCCCTAATGCTGACGTGCAAAAGGGCTTCTTCCCACACAGCACAGAACATCCCTAACCAGTGAGATATACAGCAGGAGAGAGCCTCTGCAAAAATCAGGAGAGCAAGTCTCACAAAGGACCACCATAGACTTCCAGAGTCTTTAACATGCCACAGCTAAAGCCATATATATCTAGTGTGCATGGACTCATATTTTGTATTATTCATGTATTGTTGTTTGAACATCTGAAGTGGGAGATTTGGAAGAAGGGGTGGAGTGAAAGGGTTTACTGATACAGTATGCTGCCTGCTGCTAGGTGACTCTGTCACTGATCTGGCACTGATGCAATTCAGAGGAATGAAGCTCTCAAATACCAAAACACCTATCCAGCATTGCCTGCTTTGCTTGTGAACTTGCTGTCACCAACACTGGCCAGTCCCTAAAATGAGCTCTTGTTGAAAATCAACCTTTACTTGTATGACAGCAACATCTTTACTGTCACAGGGCTTCCACTAGACCTGCATGGCACACGAGGAGATATTACTCAACAGTTATGAGGAGCCTGGATCTGGATGCTCTGCGTGGCCAACACTGGGGAAACAGCCCTGTAGTGACAGCAAAGACAAAGCCCTGGCTTGGACCTCTCAAACCAAGGCTGCCCACTACTAGCAAGGCAAAGAAATGTGCGGTTTTACAAGTACTCTCTACTGTCATCTGAGTTGGCCATCTGCTACCTTTCAGTAGCACAAACATTTTGTTAAAGTAGCAAAGCTTCCCGAAACACAGTGAATTCCTGACATACAAAGGGGCCTCAAATTACTCAAAAACTCCTACAGCCATTTCAAAGTTTCACTATTTGCCTTCTTGATTTTTACAGCGACTGCTTGTAACCATAACAAAAGGGGGCTATTTTAAATATATATACTTACACAGCACAAGTAGCTTAAAATACATATTTGCAAGAGGCCCTTCTTGCTGAAAAAGCCAAACAGCTCCTTTCTCTTTGCCAAAAATCTTGCAAACCCTATGGCTAATTTTACGGAGGCTCTTATGTTTGCATTCATAGGGTCTGGTTTTGCTACCCTTACTGCAATTATTAGCAGCTAGTTCTGCAAGGCTCCAGTCTTAAGAAAAAACTTGTTTCTCTCCAAGGAAAGCAACAGGTTGAATGGTAGGAACATGCCAAAAATAATCCCTCTTCTCTTCAGGCACACCATGTTCTTTCAGGAACATTCATACTAATTAATCAGCTACTCTGTTGCTTACCCTGACTCAGTAGTGCATCAGTTACCTGAGCTCTCACTTCAGCTCCCTCCACTGGCCTGACACCCTTTCTCTCTCTCTGATGCTGCTAGAAAAAACACACCTTGTTTTCTCTTGGATTTCCTTTTCCCTCCCCTCTGCGACACCTACATGGATGGTTCCTTTTCTCCATTCCAAATGGGGAGTGTGGAAACCATCCTCTCCCAGAGATGCTCACACTGCATCACTGTGCAGGGACAACCATGCCCACAACAGCTTTTCTGCACAGGTATGAGTACAAGAGAGGGACAGCTGGCTTATCAGGACCACAAAGAAAGACTTAAGCCAATAAAAAGCCATTTTTCTTTTAGCTTCACTGAAGTGGTAGTCTGAAATGTGTTTCCTACCCCTCCAAGGTTTCGCACTCGTTCTTATGTCACATCATCAGCTGCAGGTTTCCAGCCCAACCTGTACAGCGTAGTACCAAACACGACCAGAACCCCACAGTGTCTCACACAACTCATCATCCCTTCCCAAGGATAATTTAAACAGTGGTTTCAGCAAAGGAAAGCAAGTGTGTTTGTAGAGGTGTCTGGCCCTCAGCAATCAGCACTTTCAAGGACATGGCACATCCTGCATTGGCGACTGCACTGCTGGGAGGGCAGGTGAGGAGCATATATGGTCTGAGACATCTTGGGCAATAAACACGTATTACCTTGCAGTCAGCAACTGAAACTCAGCAGCTTTGGCCTTGACTGGGAAGAGCTTTTGAGGAAGATATGCATGGTGCCTGCTGTGCAGTTGGTCCCCTGACACAGATTTAAGCATGCACTCACATTCTCAGAGGACCAGCTCAACTTACAGTCGCCACTAAAAGTGAAGAATAAGAACTCAGCACCCTGGCAGAGAAACCATCACACTGCAAGCAAGAAAGTACATTAATGCACACTTCTAACATGGAAATTTGGCTTGCTAATTTTGATGTTTAAGGTTTAGGCTTTCTAGGTTTTCAATACTGTTGCTGTGCCATCACAGAAGACCTTATTTTTCTGTTTCATTTAATTTTCTTCGGGGAGAGAAAAATTTCTTCCATGCCTGCAAGCACCAGACACTTCAAGGGATGGATGCTACTCAGGACTTTCTTGGTGGGTCATCATGGTAGGAAAAGATATTCAGCTCTTTATCGCCACATACTCTGAGTGCAGAAATTCCCCTCTCTGTGTATATATAGCTTTGGACCTCAGACTCAGAAGCAGCATCCTCCAGCATCACCAAACTTGCTCTAGAATCCTACAACATAGCATCTAGATTGGTAGTAAATCATTTCACTCACAAAACAGGCAAGCTAAGGAACACAGTAGCCAATAAAAAGCAGGAACTAAAAATCACTTTCTAAACAGCCCCAAGTAGAATCTGAAGTTTACTGAGAGGAATAAATTGAATGCTGGAATACTCCACATTTTCAGGCTCTCCAAGCCTGTGGTCACATTCTCTTTCACCAGAGAAATGGGACCTGATCACCGAGCTGAATTTATCCTCAAGCACCTCTCTCTGGATTTTATGTTCCCAGACTGGAAGGGCAGACACCAATCCACATCAGTTTTCAGGTTTGATCCGGCAAAATAATATTCATGCACTTCCTTCAGCTGTGCTCAGTGATTTCAGGGAGTACCAGCACACACAGCAGAGAAGCACGTGTGTATCACAAATCACAGTCCAATACACAATAATCAAGAGGGAGTCTACAGCAGGGACGACATCAGGACCCACATTCTGAATCACAGAGGGGAATGTGAGCCCGCACACCCCTCTCAACCTCAGCGGACAGTCTGCTCACTGCTTTCCAGAGATGCTATGTGCGATGGCAGTGTAAAACCAACAGTCTCTTCCTGAGGTTGGATAAAACCCTGAGGAGCTACTACTGAGCATCTCACAAAAGATTTCAGGCATTACTCCTGTTTCGAAAGTTTCAAGTAGGAAAGAACAGTGGCTTAGGTTGAGCAGTTCTCCAGCACCACAGCATGAAAAAAGCATGCAACTCATTTTTAAAACAGAGCCAATGGAGCCAAGGAAAGGTGAGATATCACTTTGAAAGTTTGTTTCGGATCTATGAACGAAACCTGAAATCAGGTTGCAGTCTCAGTCCAACCAAGCCAGATGGAGTCTTTCCATCATTGTCATTCACTCTCAAATTGTTTATAATACACTTACTCTGGGAGACCAGATATGACAAACTAATAGCATAGGGTGGACAAAAGCCGACACAAAGCTCAGTTGACACAGGCAGTAAGGCTGTGAATACATAACCCAGAGCACCCACTCCTGCAAAGCACAGCAAGCCTTCTGCCAAATCCCTGGACTGCCACTGGCTTCGACGCTGCTATAGCCTCCCCATGTGGGAGCTGCAGGGCCATCTGCAAAGCATCTTATGCTGACGACCACATAATTATGTCACCAACTCGGCCTGGCTTCAAAAGGTGATGAAAGAGAAAGGTATTCAGACCATGCAAAAGTGCAGCTCAACTGTTCATGCAGGGCCAGACTCTGAAACTATTAGGTATTCCAGTGCGACTGCCACATGAAGCAAGACATTACCCAGAAGGAATAACAGCATCTAAATCCAACCCTCGGTCTATCTGACCACAGCCTGCGTGCTGAGATACTCTGGCCCAAGGACCTTAGCAGCACAAGCAGGAACTAAATGCTGGCTTTCTGAGGCTGAAAACACGAGGCCCAGCTACTTACGCTGCAGGAGAGCAGGGACCCAAGGGCAACCCCCCAGGACTCACTGCTTCTGGCACTGCTGGATGGGCAGCAGGGGTGAGAATAGTGTCCAGTTCCATGCTTCCCTCCCTTGGCAGCAGGAGCACCTGCGGCTCTGCAAGGGCTGGCCAGGGACATGTCAGGGCTCAGGCTGCACACTGGGCATTGTGAGCCACCAGCCATGGCAATATGGTTTGCCAGCCACACCTGCTGCCTTCTGTTGTGGGAGTTTTAAGGCAAACTCAGCATTTGTTGCCTGTTACCTAAATAAATCCCTTCCCACCACATATTCCCTTCCAAGGATGCTAGTCTGAGAGGAGGGATAAAGCATTTCATGGCAGAGTACCACACCAAATTACATTGACTGTTCAATTTCTCTAATTTTTGTTTTCTTTATAGAGACAAGGAAAAACTAGCATTCCAATTCCATCAGTTCTGCACTGTTTCCCCCAAAAAAAGTTTCAGTCAAAATACTGCAGCCAACTATACAGTAAATATGATGACAAATAACCATTGGAATAGTTGACTCTTATTTTACAGCAGATGTATATATTAAGAAAGACCGACTCCTCCAGTGGAAAAATAATCAGTTTAACACCAGAAGAATACAACAGTCATAAATATTTGCTGGAATTAAGACCATTGCAAGATGCCCACGAGGACTTGATGACCGAGTAACAGTGAAATAGCTGCATTGGAACAATGAAACATGACCACACTCCATAGTCCTCAAAGGGTAACTTGCTCTGTTTAACGATGAGCCGATTTGATGATCAAGTTACTCACTGAAGAGGGGCAATTTAAAATGCACAGTTCTCCAGATTGCTTCCTAATATGTACACAGATAAATCTGAAGGTACCTTTTTTTTAGGTTTTCTTCCAGGGTGAGAACAACATCCTTGCAAGAGGATGCCAGTATTTCATCTGATGTAATTAACAATATTTCCTTCGTGCAGGAAAAGCTCTCTGTTTAGAGCACGCAATTTCTACATGGCTTGGGTCTTTCTTCCACCTTCCCTTGTTTCTCCACTCTTTGGGGCTGTTTGCTTTAAATATAGACCAACTCTGCCAAATGCAAGCACCTACACCGCAATGGAGCCACGCACAGAGACCAGTTTCAGAGGCACTAAAGCACAGTCAGCTCTTACTGTAGCATGGGGTTGTGACGCAGCCAGAGTATGCACTCTGACCTGGCACATGGGAAGGTTCTCATGTCCCACGGCACAGATGTAATTTATGAAGAGCTAACGGCACATCAGAGGTTATGAGTTTAATGAGAGTTCAGTTCGGTGACTGGAGCTCGGGAAACATATGATATAACCTACATCCTGAAAATTATGTGAACAGTACAAAACACAGCGAAACTTGAACATATATTTGCATATGTTTGCAGAAACTCTGAGAGGCAGAGGCAGAGAGAAGACCTTACATTACATCCCAGAGAGTAGTCCTGGGAGACGGGAAGAGGAATCAGTGTGTGCAGAGCTACATGTCAGAAACCCAGAAGCCGTGTACCATAGGAGGACAGGACACAGTAGCAGAGGTCGGGAGAGAGGTGGGTACCAGGATCCCCTTCAAGCTGAAGGAGGAAGAGGGAGCTCAGCAGCCTGCACAGGTCTTGCTGGGGATCAGAGGCACATGAGCTGTCAGCACAATCTCCCATCTCCCCAGGCAAGGTAAGACAAGACGATGCAACGAAGGACCCACCATGTAAATACTGTTTGATGTTAACTCTTGTTAACTCTGCTACCAGTATAGTAGTTAAGCACTCAACCATGTGGTCCACTGTAGAAAAAGCTCCTTTTCATTACAAGCTTGTCTGAAGTTTAAAGAGACCCATGGAAACCTGACACTTTCCAGGTGCTTGTACATTCCCAAAGGAAATTAATCCAACTACAGAGGTGCTGCAGACAAATGCTGCTGGTGCCTGCAAGTAACAATAAATGTGAGAGCTTGGATCAGTGTCAGGAGTCCATCCAGTCAGGTACAGAGTCAATGTAAAATCCCCTTACTGGTCTAAATGCCTCTTTAGTAAGAGGCAGGCAGTGGAGATGCAGACTAACGCATACTGTTCCTGTAAATCCCTAGACATCCAGGGTGTGGAGAAAAGCTTAGAAACGTGTGTCCCGAGACTTCGCGAACAGTCAGCAAAACAAAAGATCTCAGCAGTTCTTGTTATTTAAATCTTGTGCTTTTTAAGCCACCGTCTTGGTCTTGGCAGTGCTTATTTTGGCACTGCAGCTTGTGAACATTCAACACAGACTGTAGATTTTGTAGCCAACAGTGAGGCAGAATAAGCAGCTGTATAGCAAACACATATAAGAAAACGTAAACGTGATTTCAAAGGCTATATACTGGGTCACGTATAGCGAAAGAGCTCAGATGACCTCCCATTTCTTCAAGAGGCCCATCACTCCTCTTCTGCCCTTAAAACATAAGCCTTACCACTCCTCAGAGGCTATGGTGTCAGTGCAAACATAGCCAAAATGTAAGTTCTCAGTCCACGTGGAAAGAAAATACTTGGGCTCTCATAACCCTGAGGGAAAGGATCTCGCCAGCTTCAAGATCTGTTGTTCCCCTCTGGATTTCACTCCCTCACAACCTGGCAGTTTAGCCCTCTCTCCCGTGCTGGGCAGAGGCATAGGCTGCAGAGGTGAAGTGATCTCTCAGTTTAGAGAGTAACAAAAACCAGCCACCGCTTCAAGCAAACAAAATTTCAACTGCACTCAAAGAAATAAAAACAATCCTGTAGTGCAACACACCAGTGAAATCGTTGCTGCTTTACGGGGCTGTAAAACAGAAAAGACAAGTGGCAATTTGGAGGGGAGAAGAGCCCAGCAGGTAGCGCTGGTGCCTGCCTGAGAGATCAGTGAAGCATCTGCAAGGCTGGGACTGCCCTCTCAAGGCTGCACAAGAGCACAGAATGACTGCAGCTTCGGGGAGAAAACAGCAGCGTGGAGCTTCCCGAGGGAAGGCAAATCCATCGATGTCTACTTCAGTCCCCCTGGAGAAGTGAGCACTTCACCTGCCCAGTGAGTTAGTGGGCTGCGGGAGGCATCGCAAAACATCCTCCCCCTCAGTTGAAATCACACACGCAACAGAAGGCAATGTGCCCATGATACACGCATGCACCAGCCTCTGGGTGTGTCAGAGGTATGAAAGCCCTTGTGTCATCCAAGTCTGTAACTCCAGCTTTTCAGACAGCACATGGTCTGAGATTTGCTGAATGTGGTTAAGAAAGTGTTTTCAGAAGCTGATCTATACAGAAAGAAAATAGAGTGGTGCTGAATAGATCATGCATCAAAACAAAGACATGACATGCTTTCTGTCTTCCTGCAGACAGAATGAGATCTTGTCTGTAGGATCCAGCATGTTGGGTGAGGTGGTTGCCTTCAGATCAGTGAAGCAGAGCAGTATTTTCACCAGGCTCAGTTTCTGGTGCATGTCTAGGACCCCTGGCTTCTCCAGCTGGCAGCTGTGTCACACAGCTCTCTCCATCACTGGGCAAGGGCTCAGGAGTGTGACTAAGGTGGTATTGGGATGTGCTGGCACTAGGTATTGGGTCTCTTAAATATACACCACAGCAGCTCAGGTACAACCAGAACTGAGGTAGCTGAGGAGGGAGTTAAGCAACACAGATTTATGAAGACATATATCTCAAGTTAAACAAGATAAGCAGATCCTGATATTTCAAAACTAGGGAAAAAAAGAGGAAAAAAAAAAGGAAAAAAGGGTGCTGCTTTGGCTGCGGGTTTTTGAATATTTGGAATCACTCTCAGGCTACTAAACACAGGCTCACTCTAGAGGTCTTTGGTCAGGAAACAGTTCCTGTACTGGTTATACCTGAGCTGGTGAAAATACTGCTCTGCTTCACTGATCTGAAGACAACCACCTGCAGATAGCTACACACAACTCTGAGCAGACATGAATTCCAGCCTCAGTTGTCTTGAGACTGAGAAGCCACATTTACCATTTCAGTGTCCTGCATGAGAAATATCAACGTCACTTCAGCACTCAATGTGTCTGAGGACGTAACTGTATTTTGGGGACATATGAATGCTCACTTAACACACCGGATCATACAGACAAGGCCTCATTCCCTCTGCAGGCAGACAGAAAGCATGTTATGTCTTTGTTTTGATGCATGATCTATTCAGCACCACTCTATTTTCTTTCTGTATAGATCAGCTTCTGAAAACACTTTCTTAACCACATTCAGCAAATCTCAGACCATGTGCTGTCTGAAAAGCTGGAGTTACAGACTTGGATGACACAAGGGCTTTCATACCTCTGACACACCCAGAGACTGGTACAGAGCTATACAGCTAAGACCATTACAGCATTGTCCTAAATAACTGAGAAGATACATTCCTTAGAGCTAAATGAAGTGGAAAATTCCCTTGGAGACCCTTCTGCTTTCTCTGTTTATGTCACGCAGTCTAGACAAGGAGGGAAAATGAGACTTAGTGCTGCTGTCAGAACAGCTCTTGCTCCAGTACAGCCTCTTCTTAACATTCTTCCCTAATTTCTCCCACTGGATCAGTACTTGAATATTTTTTGTATAAAAGCAACCAAGGAGGGATTCTACAGAGGACTGCTTTCTGCCACCAGTATCCATCCTTCCACATGTAGGATCTGGCAGCAAGCAACAAAATTCTCTCTTGGCAATACACAAATGGGATCTGCTCCCTAAGCTGGCTCCAGTACAACATCCTTCTCTTACATTTCCTTGGCCCAAGAGACTGCCCATAGCAATCCCAGGCACAGGCTCCACACTGACTTTCCATTTTGATAAACAGAAGCACAGTCAATGACAGCATCAGCCCAATGCCAGACCCTCTCTGGGGAAAAATCTTTTCTTTACTTCCACAGGCAAAAAATGAAGAGCTGAAGAGCTCTTTCATTCCCTTTGTCGGAGCTCCTCTGCTGAGCCAAGGAAGCCTCCCTGTTTCCCACACACAGCACTTGGGCAAAGGCTCCAAAGCACAGAGTGAATTTGGGACAGGTCAGCTAGACAGCACATGTACTTGAAAGGCAAGGAAAGAGAATGGGCAGGGACCATTTCAAATACGGCTGTAAGATGAGAAGGCAAGGCCAAGGACAGCAAAGGCACTCAGCAATAGCTTTTATCCCCTGAGAAAGGACTCCAGCATCCTCCAGCCCTCCCGCCTGAGACTGCACTTGTTCAGGGCACAGTGTGAGTTTAGTGGCTTAGAAGCTACTCTCTAAACTGGAGAAGAAAAGTGATGCCCATTCAACATGGCAAGCACACTACCAGGAACACAGAGCATATGTGCAGCCCACATCCAGTCCTGCACTGCCACTCGGGGGTTAACAGCGCAGTGTTCCCACCCCAGTAGGTTTTGGTGTGCTCCAGAGGTCTGTAGCTGGGAAGCACGCAGAGCTCTCTGCAGCGCTATGCCAAGACATTTGGGTTTGTTCAGAAATTGGCTTGGTGTGCGACTGCAAACGAAGAAAGACTGTATGGGTGTTACATCCAAAATTTTCAGAGAAGTTTCAGAGTCCCCTAGAATCACTTTAGACATTACACAGTCAGAGAAGCAAAAGCCTGCCTGTGCTCAACAGCATTTCCTCAGAGGTCATAGCATATCCTGTGGACGTTGCCTGTGCTATTAGCACACAAACTCTGCTGCTTCCTTCTCTCTTTCTCCTCTCACTTCAGCAGGCAGACCCGGGGACAGCAGATCCAACTCCACCTCCACTTCCCACTGCCACAGAGCGGCACAACCACAAATCCACTTCCAGAAGAGTGATCCTAGGCTTAAGCTGGACAGGCACAGCATGTCACGGAATGAAAGGCAGCAGTGGATATGTGGGCACCTGCCAGCAAAGCCGCTCTGCACTCAGCCTCCTGCAAATGCATTCTGCCACTACTGTGCAACTGCACCCTGTGAACCACACACCATCAGCAGCCCATGAGGAAAGGGCTGCACAGGGTCTTTAAACCGGGCTTGAAGATTTTTCCTTGTTCCAGGTTAAAAAGCTCTTTCCAGTTGGTTTAGCTGCATACTAAAACTCACCAGGACCCACAGGTAACATTAAGTCCCAGGCTTTCCTGCCCAGCCTAGAGATACTTGGGGGGTGAGATGCTATCATATTTGCCTGTCTCTTTTGCAACTAAAACACCAGGCTGGAGACAGGACAGACACCACATCCACAGCCAACGAGCGTCCCCGTAGTGCCCTGGCCACTGTAACCCCAGCAGTCAAAATCTGGTGCTGAAATGCCTCCTTATGTCCCCCTATCCCCTGCCTCTAGCCGTGCCCTGGTGCGAAGACTCTGTGGGCACAAACTGAGCTCGACTCGGTGCTGAGCATTGCCTGTGGTGCAAACAGTGCCACAAAGGGCTGCAGTTCCCAGAGGCTGCTTCCACGCAGGACGGGACAGGGAAGATCTGCCACCGCACCCCACAACTCCTCCTCCAGAGCAGTTTAAACCGGGGAATCCTGAGAGCAGCCCCCGCCTCGCCCAGGCTGATGCGGGGTCCGATCCACAGGGCTCCGGCGGCGGGAACGAAGACAAGAGGGATCTCGCCTGACTTTACAGAGATGCTCAACGCGGGGGCCGCCCGGTGTCAACGCCGCTAATGGCGAGAGAGGGGCTCCTCAGCCGAGCCCAGACGGGACGAAGGGACCAGCAGCCGGTCCCAGCTGGAATAAAGCATCCACGGGCTAGAGGCAAGGGGGAAGGAGCCCTCCGTTGCCCTGACCTCACGCCTGGCCGGGAGCGTCCTTGCAGGCTGCAGCCCCGCACCCCGGAGCTGCCCTGCCGAGGATCCCGGCCCCCGAGAGCCGCGGAGGTCCCCCAGACCTCGGTGCTGGGGCTCGCCCGGCTCTGCAGAGCCCCCTTCCCACTCGATCCTCCTACTCCAGCTTGCGGCAGGGTCGCGCTACATCGGCCGGGTCGCCACCCCCGGCACCGGCGGCGGGAGCGGCACAAACACGGGGCAGCGGCAGGTGCCTCTGTGCTCTGCCGCGGCGCCGGGGCACGGGAGGCGGCTTGGCTCGGCTTGACCCGGCTCGGCTCGGTTTGGCTCGGCCCGGCTCGGCTTGGTTCGGCTTCGTTCGGCTCTCCTCGGCTCGGCTTTGCTTGGCTCAGCTTGACCCGGCTCGGCTCGGTTCGG
>WEIS01000872.1:4798-25669 GCA_013389965.1 Todus mexicanus | reverse complement strand
TTCTCTTGGTGCAGGAGCGGGGAGGCCGGGGGATACCCCCACCATCACCTTGCAGCTGAAACATGAATGACTGTACGGGACTTCTACACAGCGTCCGTCCTTCTTCATAGCATCTTTCATTGTTCCTGTACTTCTACTTCACATCTGGTACGGGGTTTTCCTTCAGTCCAGTCTTGGACCTCTCAGTCAGACTTCTCTGGATCCCTCCACCCCACCATCTATGTTTTGCTGCACCACCTATGTTTTCACAACAATCAGTTGGTCCTCTGCTGCAGAAACTAAGCCAAAAAAATAAATAAAAGGAAGGAAAAGGGGGGGGATGTCATCACAGTACTTGCCTGCTATGTAGGGAAAGGCAAGATACAAGAGTTTCTGCAGGCACTGGGAAAAATAAACACCACATTTCCTGGTAAAAAAACTCTCATAAAAACACCTGGGGCCCAAACTAGCAAAAGCATAATTCAAGGAAAGACAAATAACATGAGCAGGCTTTGCTCAGGAACGTGGCAGGTGCCATCTCCACACCTGCTTCTGCCCAGACATCCATCCTGAGATGCTGCTGCGCAGCCCCGTGGCTGAAGCATGTAGGGGACCGGCACTGAGCTGCCTCCGAAATCTCAGGCTACAGCTGTGCTGCTGGATGGATTTTTTGCAGGAAAAGCCTTTTATATAATTAGCCCAGCTGACATTACTATAAAATCTAAGGTTAAACTATAGCCCAAACGAAGACAAAGGATATTTGGGATTGCTGATATTTTCTCTCTTGCTTATGCAAATATTTCTCTGTCAAGCCACATGAGGCCAGACAAACTGTACGCTAGAGAATCCCCAAGCAGAGAAGATGCAGGACACCAGCAGATTGCTTTCTGGATTTCTAAAATACTCACTGGAGCAGGTCCTGAGCTGGCACGGTCTAGCAGAGCTTCTTGCTTCATCTCCTTCCATCCTCTTTTGACCTCTGCTAATTATACCAGCTAATGAAACAGCTTTTTGGATTTGGCGAACAAGCTTATTCACTCTTGACTTCTAAAATGTTTGTCATTAATGCAAAAGAAAGTTAGCTGCAGCCTCCAGGATGGAAATGGTAATCCCACCACTTTGTAGAGGCAGGTTTATAAATAGAAGAGACAGACAAAGGCAGGTAAAAGAAGAAATTTAGTGAGACAAATTGTCCAGATAGTTATAGACTACCTCAACAGTTCTGTATAAGCAGTTTCTCTCCTCTGAAATCCAGAGCTCTGGCTGCAGCTCCCTTGGACATAGGCAAGCAAGATCCAGCATTAGCGCAGGTCTGGACGTGACAGCATAGGCTACCATATGGATGTGGTTCAGCACCCGGCAACTAAAGCCACATCTACTGTGATGAGTGTCTGAGAGCTGCAATTGCAGCTTTAGAGTCAAGTGAAAACATAGCAGCCTTTCGCTAAATTCCAGTGACATTTACTTTATTCATACACAAGAAAGCTTGAATGCTGCATTAAACACTGCTAAGAGAAATTCTGACCACTTATTCTAGTGGTTATCATTGCTCAGCATGATTTTGTTTAAATGATTTGAGACTGTTGTCCTGTAAATATTTTGCATTTGTTTAACATCAAACATGCACAAAGTGTAAGGATTAGTTATATGCACAACCCTAAACATCAATTTTATTTCAAGATGAACAGAAACTGTTTTAAACTTATTAATCATGTATTGCTTTTGAGTTGAAGTGTACGAGTCTGTTGAAGGCCAGTAAAAGAGAAGAAAGAGGCAGAAAAAGAGCCAGGAACCGCCTTCCAGCCATGGAAAACTCCTACAAGCACCTGGTAACCAGTCCTCTTCTTGCAGTTGTTCTGTATCAGCATGACCATATGCACAGGTTGGTAGAAGCAGAGATAGCTGCACTGCATGCTCATTTTTTAAAAAGAAGACAAGGCAGAACATATACCTATAATGAGAAAATCACTAGTAGTCAATAATTTATTTGCTGAATTTTACCTCTTCTTCTGGTGATCACTTGTCTGCAAACAGTTTCTTTTCTATATTTGTTAACTCTGTTTATATGCTCTGATAATCCTCCCAATGAAACCAAAGGAAATATTTCAATTTTTTTAATAATTAAATGGTTAAGGCCCATGTTTATGAAGATATTTGGGATATCTACCCAATTCAGCTTCTAGATACAGATTTTTTTTTTAAACTGTCAGAAGAAACTGAGAAGTTTTTAAACGAAATTACCAAATGAATGTCGATGCAGTCTGAATTCTTGTGCTCCCATCTGTTAGACTCATTTAAACAAAAACTAAAGAGATTATGTCATTAAAGAATGCTTGCACACAAACAAGGAGCAACTAAGATTTTTCAGGAAGCTGTAGAGCCAGCATTCTTTGCTTCTTGAGTCACTTATGCCTGAAATTGTGTCTTTTCTATGCCATCCTCCTCACAGAAATGCAGGTGTTCTGCCTTCAGATGGACTTGATGATCTTAAGGGTCTTTTCCAAACTAAACGATTTTATGATTTTTAGGTGCAAAATGTCCCATACTTCTTCCATTGTTCCCCATTTTGGCAGCTCCTCCTTCCCACAAAGCCAAGGCAAGGTGGTTTGGTTTCCAGCCCTGTGGCACCAAATGTCACAACATGAGCTGTAACTTTCTTCCCCAAGCAGACACCATTCTGCCTGCATGTGTCATGCAAGCATGCCTTGGTCCAGGGAGCAAACCCAATGAAAATGGCTGTTGAGGCAGCTGGTCAGGCCACCCAAGCAGGAGGAGTTTGGTGAAGGCTGAGCTGACCACATGAAGCAGAGTGGCATGAGCAGAGCAGTTGGGAAGCACCATGGCTTCTTTCAGACCTATGGCTTTACAGTGAGAGCACACTGGGAACTGGAGGATGGTGGGCTTCCAGCCTCAGGAAGGTACAGCACCCCAGCCTGCTGCCTCCAGAAGTTAGTTATATTAGTCTACTTATTCTGAGACTCTTTCATTTGATCAGTTTTCTTGCTTTTTTTATCAGCCTGACTCAGGTAGGGCATCTGTTATTGCTGCGATGGTAGCATCTGCCTCCAAATCCTGAGTCTCCATCTTCTCTTTCCAGTACTTTGCCACTATAAGTACTAATTATCTGACATGATAAAAGTGAGCAGCAGTAAGAAATTACTGCTCCTCTCCATGGAAGAGCTTCAGTTTCTGGAGCGGATTAATATTTTCCTTTGAGCGTTTATGGATGTGGAGGTAGTACTGTGTTACTCTACAATGTGATTTTATCAGAGCAATGAGTGTAAGAATATGAGGGCATATTCCCCTTTCCTCATCTCTTGGTACAGCTGAGTTGATGCTATGTAGAACCACAGCCTTTGCTGCTTCACCAGACGCTTTTCAGTACTGCAACTTGTCAACAATAAAATAGCAGAATATAGATGCTGCTTATGGAAGTTTGCAAAATTTACATGTAAAGCCTCAAGAACAAGTTTCCTGTGCCCTGACAAGGTGTCACAAGACATGAGCCCAGCTCTGGGACCGATAACTCAATGAAAAGCAAGGTGGGTAAGTGAAGCAAGCCCTGAAGCTTGTCAAACCTGGGTCGTATTGACTGCCTGAAATACAGTCCCCAGAGGACGGCACCTCTGCCAATGTGATGCCTGGACATCAGTGTTTACACCCTTGGAATTGTCGGGAAAAAGACTAACTGACATGAACTTTGAAGATGAGCACCATGAGAGAAGCAGCATTGGCTGACCAGGTTCAAGACCATTTAAACTGCTAAAGCTCACAGTCAGCACAAAGTATTGAGTCCTGAAAGCTTTGTCATGGCAAGTAGCAGTCTAACACTGAGAGAGGACTGAGAGAGGATCAGGTATGCTTCATGAAGATATGATCCTCAGAGAATTCATCTCCCAACAAATAAATGTCTGCTGGACCCATATAAACTCTGTTGATTTAGAGGTTTGTCCAAGCTTGTTTCTCCTAACCCTCCTTCTGCGACAGCCCATTCACAATAGGCACATCCAAGAAAGTCACATTCCTGGAAACTCAGGAGTGAGAAGGCAACTCTATTTTTTACCTCATTTACATATTCCTTCTCTGAGGTCCCTCCATCAAATGAGCAGACTATTGTTATGCGTCTGTTTGGCAAAAAAATAATAAGATTGATCAATGGCTTCGAGTTACTTTTTCCTTAATGACTGCAACTGCTTTGCTCGCACAGTGTTTTGTTAGTGATATTGTTTACTCAAGCTTCAGCCCTGTTCAGAACACTCAGAATTCATATGAAGTGCATTGCACTTTCTGGCAGACACTTGGTGAAACAAATTTCTAACTAAGTGTTTGATTTTGTCAGCTACAAGGTAGAGAGGCATCTCACTAGTCAGGAGTAATTCTTCCAGTTGCTACACAGCATGATCCCGTGAATTTGCTGCCAGTCACATTGCTGAAGTCGTGTTATCCCTCAGTAACAGTACCCCAAAACCATGGTAAAGTATGGATGGTGATCTGAGGTTAGGAGACTTTCAACCTGTGGTATTTAATACCTGGAATTAACTGTGGATGTATCTACTGCCATTTGGAAGAAAGATAAAAGATTTTTCAATTTTAGGGTGATTCACGAAGACTTAAAATATTTGGAATTATTTGTTGCTGCAGATTTTAAACAGGTAATTGAAAAAGTACTGACCAGACGTGACTTTTCATTAATTACTCAAGAAGAACAAATGAACTCTTCATTCAGGGTGAGGCTCGACAAGGCTCTGTGCAACCTGCTTTAGTTGAAGATGTCCCTGCTTACTGCAAGGGGGTTGGACTAGATGACCTTCAGAGATCTCTTCCAACCCAAATGATTCTATGATTCTATGATTCTAACTTTTTGGAGGTCAAGAGATCTTCCCAAAAATATGATTCCCCCTAACTCCCTAGGAAAAAAAAAAAATCAAGTCAAGGTTTCCCCAAGAGCTTTACAATATTCTACATGATGAACATGAAGACAAAGTGTCACTCAGATCTATTAAACACTTTGACTCATGCACAGCACATGCTATTTAATGCCAACTTTAAAGGAGAATCCTGGCCAAAGCCTCCTCCCTCCCAGTCATTTTGCATGTACAAATTAGCCAAAGCCTCCCCAGTTCCTCACACATTTCAAGCAAGTCTCCTGCAGCACTGAGGTATTTGCGCTTCCCCTTCCTTTTCAGGCAGAGCCCTCCCACTGAGCAACCCAATTGTCTAACTCTTCATGTCAGCCTAGAGACTGGAAACAATGCTGCTGTTGCACAAGCCAATGCCCAAAATATTGAAGAGTTGTGCCTGATTTCTTCATGAATGGTCTTCCTGTCACCAGAGCCATGAAGAATGCCAGATCCCCACCCTAAGCCCTGGCTGCCACTCTGCAAGAGCTGAGTCTGCTACAACACTCGGCAGCAGATGCTGCTAATATTTGGCTCTTACAACTCGCTGCCCAAAGGTTTCCCTGAATCTGCAGTTACCATCTCCGTTGGCCCTGTAGGCTCAGGCAGATGACCGCAAAGTGGCACAGCATTGCCTGGATGATCTCATGGGGGGCAGCTCAGAGGGCAGTGTGCCCCAAGGCACAGCTGGGGCTGCTGGATTTGGCTGCAGGATGCTGCCAACATGCTCCAGCTCTGCCCACAAACCAGGAACAAGTGGGTTGCTTCACTGAACATGAGACTCCAAATTGCAACGGGCACAGCTCTGCTGCCTTAGGAGAAGGCTTTTTCCAGTGCATGATGGCTCTGCATACTTGAAGTACCAGTCTGGAAACACAGCACACCCTGGCAAAGTAGCTCTGAGGTATTTGTGTAATTCAGGGTGTTTTATTCTTCATCTTTACACTGATGAAATTCTTTCTGTTTCAGGGACAAGGTACTTTTATTGGAGACACTTGGTCTAGGAGTATGGATTATAGATATCAGGGTCCAGATGCCACAAGGGAGCTGGAGCCCAGCCTGAGAGAGAAGAGCCAGCAATGGCTTGAAGTGCACTGTGGCTGCAGGAGGCACCTCTGGGTCTCAGGGACCTGCACTTCCCTTGCTTTCAGTTACGAATTGCAAGCAAGCTGAAACCAAGTTGCATTTTCAAAAGGTCTTCTCCAAAGGTCTTCTCCAGCTGCAGCCACTCCCTGTCCTCTCCAGCATCGTTGCTTTTTTATCATTTGGTTTTCATTTGCCTAGCCACATTTCCTCCGTTTTCAACCTTTCATGCTTCATCATCAGATAGCATCTCGTCATTTCCCCAGCTTTATGGTCCTCTAACTTCTTCCTTTTCTCTCCCACACTTTTCTTAGCAATCAAGTCCTCTATTCCAGGGAGGGAAGCTCATGGGCTTTTCTTATTACTAAATCCAGTACCTCCCTTCCCCTGCTCTTATTCACCCTCCTCCCATCATCACCACTTTATCTAGCTCTTCTTCCTACCCATCCTGGCATTGGTGTCCCATGATATCTCTTTGATGACCGCTTGGATTTTGACTTTCTCTTACATCTTTACCTTCCAACTATGCCCTTACCAACTCTCTCCTCCACACTGATGCCCATTTAATTACCTGGCATCTCTGCTCTTTTGCCTTAATTTGCCCTACAACAATGATCTGTTTCAAACTCACCAAAATGGTTCTCACCTTTGCCACTGACTGCTCCTTCAATGGTCTGCTTGTCTGTCATGATGGTATCTATCCGTCATTTCTTCTCATATGGTTTCACAACCCTTCTCCTTTCCAGTTTTGTCTGCTTTTGCACCCACTCCCCTAAGAGTGTTGCTCTCCGAATTTTTTTAACTGTCTGGTTTTGCTCTCTTGCTTCCTAGCACCCACCAGCTCCACCTCAACAAATACTGGCTTCTCTTTTCACCTTTCAGACCTTCCCTAGGTGACCATTCTTAGCCTCCTATCATCCTTCAGTGTTTGATGTTGCCTTGCTTTCTCCCATACAGACAGACCTTCTTCATGTGAGAAATTGCTGAGGAAGGCTGGTCTCTGCTCAAGCTTCACCTCTTTAACAAAGCACTCAACTCTCTCATTTCTGACCCTGTGTCTATATTTAGCCCATATCTGGGGATAAACTGTAGCAGTTACTCTATAGCCCAGTGACCCTTCCCCAGCCAGGAAGGGGGACCAGGAAAAGGAGAGGAGATCCACAGGTTGAAATGAAAATGGATTTATTGAAACAGCAAAACCAATACTAAAGCCAGGGTAAAATAAAGCTATACTCAGCCCAGCAAATGTATGGTGGTCACAATAAACAGAAAGAGGACCAAGGTCAAGAGGAGCCCAAGCAGAAGACACACCACCAGAAACACCACCACCAGCACCAGCAGTACCACCACCACCAGCACCACAAGCACCACCAGCAGCACCACCAGCACTACTACTAGCACCACCACCACCCATCCTCAGCAACCTTCCTCATACTTGGAATACTTGGCACGGAGGCTGTGAAAATAAGAAACAATAAGCTATTTTCTAAGGAAGTGTGTACAAAGATAATTCTGATACAAATTCTTTTCAGAAACCAATTTTCCCCATGAGAATGCTGGCATTTAAACACATTTTAAGAGCTAAGAAAAATGCTTAATCTGTTCTCTGCTGCCAGACAGGAACACTGCATTTCAGATTTGTCTCAAAAACTTCCTGAGCAAGTGGGTTTGCCATGTTAACATCACACTTAGTTGTGGTTAACTTCTGTTAAGTGCCAATATTGCTATGAGTCTATTGATTGCTTTTCACGATGCAAAAGAGAGGAGTGTTTAGAATAGGCAGTGAGACTTACCTTCACTTAATAAATCACACAGTGACTGAAATGGAGATAATATTGTTGTTTTGAAATAAGCAGAAAATTATTTCTCATTTCTTTTTTATGAGAGGACATGGAACTACTCATTCTAATTCAATCCATTGATTTTTCAGCCACCTCTCTTGTGTTTTGATGTCTTGACCAAATGGTTGATAAATGGTGTAAAACTGAAAAAGCCGTATCTTCACTAATCCATGTCACCAGTCCCCAAATGACTAACCAAAGGAATCTGTTGCATTTAATGCTGAAGTGATTCCCAATGGATCCATTAAGGCAAAACAATTTTCGAAGTGTCTCCAAATTGAGGGGGTTGGAAATTAGCTTTGGACAAATACGAGCTAAGAAAACTGCCCACCGTGACTACTCCAAGCCTCTAAGAAGGCTAACAAATATATCATGTCTAGTTCAATGAATCCCTCAGTGATCCTGCGGGTCAGATGAGTACTGTAAGGAACGATGACTACACATTTGCTTTATTCCACTTCCCTAGGTATCAGCCTTTGGCCATTGCCAAAAGCAAGACAGTGATCTAGATGAAACTTTGGTGTGACCCAAACCAGACATTTCTCTGTGTGTGATGTGAACTGCCACTATGGAGAGCACCTGCTCTGGTCACCCAATTTCAGTAGAAAGGCCATACATGAGGGAGATGTCAGCACCTCATCCCACCCGCATCCTCCAGAAAAAGGGTCTAAATGACTTGCCCCAAAGATCTCTGAACCCAAACTGCCTATTTCTGGCCTATAAAAGAGGCCCATGAACAAAGGGCAGTAACAGGGCAGATACCCTCGTCCACCCCTGTTTCTGTGTCACAGCCTCACAGAGAATTCATTTTAATTCAATATCTGGGAAATTTGACCCTGAGGCACTGGAGGGTTTGGGTCCATGCTATCTAAAACGCTTCCTGCTACTGCAGCATAATGATTGCTGTTGACAAGTTAACACCTTGGTACAGTAGCACTGCAAGGCAGCAGTGGTTTGCATGCCAGACAGAGCTTTCTTGGGAGCTTGTGTGAGGCAAAGATTGCCAGTAGATGCACAGAGCACTGTGTCATGACGCACCACGCAGGAATCATGCTGACAAGCTTCTGGCTCACAGGTACACAGAGACTGCTCTCAGTGCCTGCTCTGACTGGAGCAGAAACATGAGGTACACACTCCTTTCCCTCACATTCATTAGTTTCCCATAAACGCGAAGGAAGCCAGTAGCATCTCCAGAGCCACAATGATTCTCACTTTTGGCACAAGGATTCGGGACTTTGATGTGTCTTAAGTGATGATATTTTGCCTTAGTGAGATTGTGCTGGGATCAGACAGGCTGGGACCATTTAAGACTTCTGAGTTTGAGGTTTGTGGCCTGGGGAGCTGTCATGCTGATCCAGAAGGATTTTCTCTGCAAAACAGGGAGGAGAGAAGGTATATTTCAAGTCCTCGAATCCAAATAAAGAACTTTGTAAAAATTATCTTCTAATTTTAGCTCACTTACAAGGCATTAAGCCCCACCTTCTGGTGAATGCCTAAACTGCAGGAAGAGGTAATACTTGGGCTTATAAGCGTTTTCAAGACAATGGTATTTAAGTAGAAAAACGCCTTAACTACACTTGAAATATTTTAGGAAGATGCACTGATCTTCATCAAAATGACAACAAAATAGTTTTAAAAGACATCACAGTGCTTTATTTCAAGTGTTTTTATTATGCTGGAATCCATTTTCTTCACTTGATGTAAACTGTCATACTATAAAGTAAACTTTATATTCCAACTATCCCTAACCCAAACAGTTTGGAATACCTTGTTCAACCTTTTGTTGCACAAAACCTTTCAGTATTTTGTTGTGGATTGGGTTTTTTTCATTTCATTAAAGTGAACAAAAATACACATTGAAATGTCAAAGTTTCTCTGAGGACAGGAGGTGCTTCCCAGGCAACATTCTAGAGCCCCAAAGTTTTGTGTTGCTCATAGCCGACCACTTATTCTCTTTTTTGCACACTGCAGCAGGTGCAGGACCAGCAGGTACTGCTGATGTGAGGTTGCCCAGCTCATTGACAGTCTGCATCACCAACTTCCTCCCTTAGATGCTGCTCAGCAAAGATGTAGACAATTGAAGCATAAGAACCAGATATGGATGCCACAGAGATATGTCCAGCAGGATGAAGGTCTCAAACAAGCAGCTGAACATCTCAGCTTGGACCATTAGGCTGGGCCTCCCCTCTCTTGAGCTTCTTCCCACACGTTCTTCTACCACCTGGCCCAGCCTAGGCTGCTGTGAGCCCCTGGACCAGTCTATACCAGTCCTGCAAACAGTGTCCTGGCTACCTCTTCCTCTGGCCACAGCTCCTCCTTCCCAGGGTATGCCAGCAGCCAGGAGGTACCAGGAGAAGATCAAGAGCTGCTGGGTGAACCCTTCTGCACTCACTCACATAAGAAGGTAAGGGCATGGGTGAGAGTGCTTGCTGCTGCTCAGCACAGTCTCCCCTTGCCACTTGTCTCACCCAAAACTGTACTGCTGGCTTGGAGCCCCATATGGGGCTGCTTTCAGGGCAGGGAGCTGGAAACACCAGTGGGCTAACTTCACTCCAAAGGTCTTGGAAATGGGTTGTGCAAATGTACATGGAAGAAAGGTGAGAATGGAGGGAAAGAGTGAGAACCGTGAGTGAGGCAACCATCTTTTCAGGCAGCTGCTGGTGCAGAGCCTGGTGCAGAGGAGAGATCAGTGCTTACAAGGTTGCTGGCTCTCTGAGGGAGTGTGGAAACTCCCTGCAGCAGGGAAGTGGTGGCAGTGGTGATAAATGGTCGGGTATGAAGGGTGCAAAGGAAGCTTCCTTCACATGAAGATCACATAGTTTGCTTTGACATTTGTCAGGGTCAATAGGATTTAAAAAGGAGGATGAAGAGCTGGAAAAGGATCAGGAGGAAAGAAGGAGCAGAAGAAGAGGCAAAACATTTTTTCTAGGGTCTGCATATCCACAACATATCTCTGCAATATGAAATGATAAACAAAGCAGCATCCTTGGGAAGAGCGTGTTTTCATAAGCCACAACTTCATAGTGTCTAGAAGACAAATTCTGAAGATGAACCAGCCTTGCTTTGGTTTGAAAGTGAAAGATAGATATCTGGAGCATGTCAAGATGATACTTGGCAGGAGTAGCACTTAAAAATCCATTATCCAACTGCTGGCCCAGTGTGTATATAATACACATGCATATACACACAGAATGTCAGCTCATCATGAGATTTTTTTTACCGTCCCTACTTCTAAGATCCCCAAGGCTCTCTGTTTCTATGCCATGAGAGGGAAAATAATAAAACCTAGACAGTTATAAAGAGCAGCTTGGATCTGGTTTTTGGAAGGTAGAAGGGCTGAATCCAGCCACCTCATGGGACACTAGGGCTGGGCCATGTAGAGTGTTCTCCATTACACCACACAGACTACTGTCTCCACTGTCTGGTGCTCAGGGGTACAAAGGGCCTTGTCCTCACCATTCCTCTTCTTCTTGTAATGCTCTCTCTCCCTGCCCCCAAAAATCCATGCTGAGGTAAAATAATTTCCTTCCAGCTAAGCAGCTTCAGCATTTCCCCACTGATACCTTCTAAGCGATTTCCAGAAACAGGCAGTCTTTCCCACACTGCACCCCACCTACCAGCAGTGCATGAGACAGCAGGTGACTCTCTAATACTGTGGTTTGCTTGTTGGAGAAGCTGGAGGATGTGGGCAAAGGACTCAGGGCTCTGCGGGGAGCTGAAGGATGTTCCTGTGGTCCAGAAAATGGTACAGACCCAAGGGACTGGCTTACGTGCAAGTTGGTGTTACATGATGCTACAGATACTGAGACTGATATGGAGTATGAACTGTGCTCCTGGGGGCCTGACTGAAGGATTTGGGGTGATTTCGAGGAACACCACAGACACAAAAAGCAATTAGAGCTGCACACTGTTCATCCAGTTAAGTTCCCCAGAAGAAGTGAGGCCTTTTCATTCTGGTGTGGCCTTCCTCCCCTTGCAGCTGCGCTCCCTGACAGTGACCGCAGCGATCACAGCACCCACCAGCTGCCTGGTGAAGTGAGAGAGGCAGGTCTCCGTGGGAAGAAGCACATCAGCAGATGACTAAGGGCCAGAGCGCATCACATCAGCACCTAACCTTGCAAAGGATGTGTGGGTTTAACACCACCTGAACCCTGGGGACCATGGAAAAGCTGCTTGGAGTTACTGCTCCCTGTCTAGACTGCTTTTGTAAACTCTGTGGGTGGCATTTCGTTGTTTACTCTAGTCACAGTGTCTGTAGGGGAGAACACAGTTCTGGAAGGTCACCAGCCTAAGTCATTGGTTGTCATGCATGTGTACATCAAAATGTATATATATAGAATTAATTTGGAGTCTTCTCCAGATTATTCATCTGGGCAGCCTACACAAGCCAGTTGCTCGCTGACAAACCAAAGTAAAGGAATTATTCAAAGGCTAAGGAGCTTTGCCAAAGTAATATTGTATTTTTCTCCCTAAACATCATCAAAATAAGGAAATCGAGGTATCAGCACTAGAAGGAAGTGTTGTATGGCTGGGATGTCAAGCAGTAGCAAAATAGTGCTAATTTGTATTATCTTTGTACTTTATATAAAATTGCTGTGGGTGGTGTGTCACAGTGTAACCAGCTGCTTACAAGGGAAAAAGAGGATGAAAAGGACAGACAGAAGAGTGAGGAAGAAGAGGGAGCCAGTGGTCTGCACTGAGGCTACACCAATGGCAACACTCAAGCTAAGCACTGATCTCTTGTTTGGAGACCCACTGCCATCAGGGATACATGATTAAAAGTGATACATGAAGGAGGTCATGGAGAGGCCTGGAATTCATTAGTTCCACAGTTTGGGTTCTCCCAGTAGTGGCACTTTGGCTCTGCTCCCTGGGAATTGAGCCGCAACACTGTCTCCTTTACTGCAGCAGCAAGAGTCCCTTTTGTTTAATCCTCCTGTGCACCAGCACAGACAGGACATGACTATCTCTGATGAAACCCTGGCAGGTAGCAAAAAAACCCTGCGAACAAGACCCACAGGATTACACGAGGACAGTCTCCAAATGAAGCAGAAAACTGTAGAAAACTTAGGTAGTCCTTCAATTCACCCTACATGAATTGAACACAGCTGATGTGTTCTCACAGTTAATTTACCACAAGTAACTTGGTCCTGAGTCCTTATCTTCAGTTTAAGATATCTTCATTGCAGGAAAAGAGCATCCTCACAGAGTGATAGCCAGGAACAGGCATTTTACTTTGCATTCACAACTCCCTCTAAGAATTGCTAAGCACTGTAATCCCTCAACCGTAGTGCCCCTTACCTCCTCACTTTCTAATAAACGTACACTATGTCCAAAATAGAGTCCGTTAATACAGTCCTTATACATCTCTGACGCCAGCCCACTTTCTCTCTGCCAGTGCTGGCAGTCTTACTGGTGAGGTGTATGTGTTGGGTAGTGATGCTTCAATTAGTTTTCAGAGTTTAAAGTTTGGCTTTTCATTGTCTCATCTGCACTATGCTTCATATCTGAGAAGGAAAAAGCAGCTCAAAGTGATACCCTTGGCAGGATAAGGCCCATGCTCTGGAGCAATCAGCCACAAGATTTTGGTATGAAGTTCATGCAGCTGGAAAGAGACATCTCTGGCTCTTATTCCATCATCTTTCCTAGGGGACTCTCTTTTTCACTGGATTTCACACATACATTTCTTCTGAATATACTGCAGGCCCTACTGGGGCTTCTTCCTTGCTTGCAAAGTACCTAGTGGGGTACAAGACTTCATCAGCAGAGATAAGTCAGCTAAAGGCCTGATCTAGAGAGATGCTAAGTACTTGCAGGTCTCCCTGTGACTCAGTGGGAAGCTCCAGCTAAGATGGCAAAAGCTGGATGAGGCAGGTCTGGATGACTAATACACTGAATATCCAAGTGCCCTACTCAGAGTGGTAAGTTGCTGCCTGCAAGTGACTAAAGCCTCATAGGGCCAGCTTGTGGCCCTACACTACCCCAAGTCTTGACTTTCCACCAAGACAGTCATTTTATGCTGCTGCTGAGATCCCACAGGCCTAGTTGCTTTCTCTGGCTTGCTTGATGAGCATATGGATCATCTCTTTTCCTTAAAGCCTCATCATAAACAAGCAGTCAAAATACTGGGAATAAAATCACAAAGCAGAGCACTGGGAGAGCTGCCTGCCAAAGCATTTGCTCACTCCGGCTTCCCAGGGTCATCTCAGGACAGCTGCAGTTAGCTCTGCAGTGCAACAAGTTAAATTGCTTATAGATTTGTCTGCAAATTGTTGCTTCAGAAATGATATCTTAGAAAGAAAACATTTTAACAAGCAATGAAGAGTAGTGTATAGATCTTTTAAAAACACTTGTATGAAGGCCTGATGCAGTTCCCTAGCAAAGTCCCAAAGCTCTGGTGTGGACGCAAACCATTTTTCCAGCCTATGGCTACATCTGTCACACTCTAAGGACAGCCCATGGAGGCCCTGCTCAACCAAGTCTGGCTCAATGATACCTTGCAGAGCTCAGTCCCGTGCTTTGAAAGGTGCTGAAAGGTGCTCCAAAGGCACTGTTGAGCAGCTGTAGGTGAAGCAGTGAGCTCAGCTCTTCTCATTATGGTCATCTATTAAACCAACACAAACAGTGGTCTAATAATGCCAGTGGCACCCTCAGCTTTTTAATATATAAAGTAGCGAATCTACATGCATGCCACTCAAGATGTCCAAGTGAGAAGTGATTTATAGTATTGTCCTGTCAGCAGTAAACAAAACCCACAAACATTTACTATCCTCCATTCATCAGGATTATACATTTGGGTTTTTTCAGTATTTATTTATACCAAATAGGACATAAAATATGAATGCTGCAAAGTTCAGAAAATCCTGTACCAGCCTCAGCTCAGCCCAGGGCCAGCTATCAGCCTTATCTGCAATCATGAGAGTGGGTGAGGAAATCACACTATCAGACCAAGATAGTAAAAAAGAGCTTAGACTGTTGCTCTACAGATGTACAAGAGAGATGAAAGGAATACTAAAGCGATATGATACCTGCTAGTTAGCATGGGGTTTACTACTCCATAGACTGAATAAGAGCTTTCAGACACTTACTAATGTGAAGACTATTTTTGCAATGCCTTTTGGCAAGGAGAATCAGCGGGTGCTACATGCAGTTACATCCTTGATCTTTTTCAACTTGTTTGATGAGTTTCATACTATGGTTCTGAAAAGTAACAGTCAAAGACCTGAATGTTTTACATGCAGTGTTGTCTTGGCAATGATAGTTGAAGGACAGTTGAAGGACAGCTGTGTCCTCCTACAGAATCCATGAAGATCTGGGGGGTTTTTACAGTTAAAAGGTAATACTGTCACATGCTGTGTGCTGAAAAGGCATGAGACAGACATTGAGAGCACCACCATAACCATAGCAACTCCTTTGATCCTTCCTAGAACAAAACAAAATACTCTGTTTTGAAAGGTACCAATTAAAACTCTTTGATAGGTCAGATTTTCTCCAACTCACATTAGACTCATAGAATCATAAAATAGTTTGGGTTGGAAAGGACCCTTACATGTCACCTAGCCCAACCCTCTTGCAGTGAACAAGGACATCTTTAACTAGATTGGGTTGCTCAGAGCCCCATCCAACCTGACCTTGAGTGTCTCCAGAGATGGGAATCACCGTATTCCTAATGTTTCTTCATCCTCCAGGACATTCTATCAGAATAATAACATTAAAATTAATATTTAAACACTGGGTCCATGCTATCACTGGAAAAAGTAGTATGAGAAAGAATATGCTTCAAATTTAATTAATTTTAACCATGTCCTGAACATGGCATTGGAAGTTCACTATTTTTTCTTGGAAAACTACATTTAATAAAAACACGGCACCTCCTCTAAATATCCTCTGGCTTCTCCATTGAGTCTGTTCATCAGACAGTAGGCAAAATAATTAATTTTTAGTACATGATGCATAAAAATTTGAGGATCAAGCATAGCTGCTGGTACATGATGGGAAAATTGCTAGGCTGGTAAATATTAGGAATAATTTCCCTTTAAAAAAAAAAAGAAAGCAGATTTTTTTATTTTTTAAATGTTATATGAAAAGAACAACATTTACATTCTACTTAAACATGAGGAAATGCAAGACTTGGTTGCCTATACCACCTGATATCTGCCCTGTGGTGCATTGTGACCAATGTCTAATTATAGCAGCCTGATTCTTTGGACTTTATACACGTGTGCTTAGTTACGTGTGCACCCAGCCACATGGGTTATTTGGGTTATCACCCCATAGTTTCTGCACCAATTGTAACGACTTTCAGCTCAGAATATAGGCATGTTAGGTTTCCTTTCTTGGCAAAAGCAACTTGAAGCCATTTTTGCATCCAGTTGGTTATTCTCTATCTGTCCACAGCAGTTCACTATTCAGTTATGTCAGTGCTGTGTGTCATCAAGCAATAAACCTGAGGAGAGAAGTTAGACATTGAAGGTAACCTTGGAACTTTGTAGGATGTTTAAAAATCCTTATTTGCAAGTTTAATCTTAACACTATTTCAGCACCATGCGATTTGCATTGCAGCTCCACACATACCAACATCAGCATTACCCAAGGGGCATCAGACTGTGAAGAGCTCCTATGGCAGCTGTGCTGCAGAAAAAAACATGGGGCAACCATGCCTCACTTGCAACCAAATAAATGCTGTTGTAATTTACCTGTTAAAAAAATCCAGTTTCACATGAATCACCTAAAAATAGATTTTTTTTCCCCCACTTAAATGAAGTTTGAACCATCTTTCATCCATGATCAGAGTAACAATTCTTTGAAACAAACTTCTTTTTCACAAATAAACAAGGAGTCTGAGTAGACATTTCTGAGGTGGACTGTTCCAGCTGTTTGAGGTAGGTTTCCAGTTATGAACTACTTGTGGCAGAGACTGTTCTGTGTTAATGAGAGGGGGAAAGAAGCCCGATATATTCTATGTTTCTTATACTGCAATAAGAAGTAACTATCAAGCTTGCATGAAAATGAGGAAACAAAGGGTTAAAGTTCTGATCTGAAGAAAAACATTCTAGTTGTACTTTTAGAGGAGTCAGACCCATTCAGATACATCAGCATTTTGAAACATTTCTTCATGACAGCAGAGAATGATGGCTCAAAGGACACCAAGGAATATACTGAACTGTATCATATTCATAGGGTTTTTTAAAAAAAAATCTGATTGAAGTTAACAAAAAGAAAAATATAGGAGAATGGCAAATAGACAAGGAATAAGGGAACATTAATGGAATTTTCAGACGAGGACTTACTGAAACATGCCACACTTTAATCTGTTTTAAATGCATTTAAGTTCTTTTTGGCAATAAAACTAGCCTCAGGGCAGTGGAAAGCGTGCACAATTATCAAGAGCACAGATTAGGAAAGTATAGTAATAGTACTAAAACAAAATATTGCATTGTTAAATTTTAATGACTAAGAAACAATTAAAAGTTTTAAAGACTTTTAAACACACATTTAGCCTCCCTTTGTGTGCTATGAAAACCAAACAGGTCTTTTGTCTTTTTTTTTTCTTTAGAAAATCTGGGGAATTAGTGGTGCAACAGCACAGAATCAGCAGAGCTTTGACAAGGCTTCAGAAACCAGTCATGCTTAAAATAGCTCAGCTTTAAAAAGGCATTATCTGATGTGCTGAAGTAAAATCCTGATGCTAAAACAGGCAACAAATGTTATCAGACATGGATGTTTAATATATGCAAATGATCCTAACAAAATAACCAAGTTTTATGCTGAATATGACTAAAGAGAAAGTGGCCCGAGTTTTACAGTTTGCAGAAAATAACTCACTAGTGCAATTGTTCCGCTGTGCAAACATAAACTAATGTACTGCTATCATTTTGATAAATAAGAAAATAAATTTAAAAATCAAGGCATTCAGAACTCTAGAGCTCTGGTGCTGTGCTAGGGCTCCCATACTACTCTGTTCGCCCATGGGGAATAAAAGGTGTAATATGTTTTGAACCTTAGAACTATCCTGCTGGAAAAAGTTAAGTGTTTCCGCCTAATGCAAAGTTTTAGCAATTTTTGAAAGTATGGATGTATTTTTTTCCAAAGGAACTTTGCAAGATAGTGTGCAATTCTCAGTTATCTGTGCCTTTAGCTGAATAGCAGCATCATTTGCTGCCCTCTGGTGTAGGAAAAAAATACAATGAAAACTGCAATATAAACATGGAGTGAAATATAAAGTAACTCATAAACCTCTGACTTATGCTACCTGGTGTACAGAACAGCCACGTTACCAAGAGAATGGTAAGTAACATAATTAAAATTTAAGGTGGCAGTGCACTTTTATGTTAAGATGTTCTGGACTAAGCATAACCCATTTGTAAGTAAAACAAGCCATCTTAGCGTAAATCCTTGCACGCCTTCCTCTAAGAGCCAAGCCTGGTTCTTCTCTTGAATCACCTATAATCAAGGCACCAGAAGTAAACCTCTTTCTTTTCACCTGCCATCCTCATACTTCTGACTGTATTCATAACTCTCAGAGAACACTGTTTCAGTATTGTTTTTAGCAAAACAGTCATTAAATACTATATACAATATCTGATTATTTTCTTTTTCTTAGAAGTGCATGTTTGTTCTACTCTAGAAATTTACAAAAGTATGTTAACTAGCAGAACAAAAGGAGGTGAATCCCTTCTTACCAAATACAATGCATATCATGTTGGAAATAGTTAATATTTTTCACACTTTATGATACATGAAATTAAGCTACAGAAACTTGGGAAAATGAGCCAGAGATCACAGAGGAAAGCCTAACCCTAATGGTGGTGGGAACAGGATTTTGAGGTTGGGGTGCCATGGGGCCCAGGGGATCTGGATACAAAAAGTGTGGATGGGTCAAGTTTGGGGCATTGCCATGCTCGCCTTGGCATGCCTTTTGCAGCGCCAGTGTCCCTGGAGCTGTAGGCTCTGCTTTTCTGAACCCTAACACTAATAGTGTCAGGAATGGGATTTTGATGTTCAGGTGCTGTGGAGCCCAGGGTGGGGGAGCAGATATGAAAAGTGTGGAGGGAGCAGTGTTGGGGCATTGCCATGCTCCCCTTGGCACGTCATTTGCAGCGCCAGTGTCCATGGAGCTACGGGCTCTCTAGTTAAAGCCATACTGCTTGGATGTAAGAATATAACACAAATATCAAGTCAATTTATAAACAAACAGTACCCTTCCTCTTTCAATCAGGATAGAAGTGAAAACCAGATGAATTCCAGTAGGACAGGCAACTAACTCTGTTCTTAGGGTGCTTTACCATTTCTAATACTAAAATGTAAGAGCTCACTGCCTTCGCTGGTTTTAAAAATGCTTTGGGATTTAGGGAAAAAAGCACAGTCCAGAAACACACTCTTCTATATGTCCCAGTCCTCATCTTAATTCTTAAGAATTCTAACATCCCTTTGCTTTTTTCTGTTGTTAAGAAAGTGTTTGTGATGTCTCACAATCATTAGTTAGTGGGGACACCCTAGAAACCTTTTCCAACTACATTAGAGCAGAAGCAAATACTTACTGGGAATCAAGTGAAAATACCAGCAAGTTCACTTACCAGAAAACTCTGACCTGTCCCTGCAGGCTTTTTGGCCTCTATAATGGAGAGCTGGCCTGCAGAGGAGCATTAATCTGTCACCTCAAGACATTTTACTTCAAGGTAGTATTGAGTGATCTTTATCTCCTCATCCCATATGAATGGTGTCTAATCCCACATAAATATACTTTAGTGCAAAGTAGGGAAAACAAAAAAGATCACTAGACAACTACAAAGCATTAGTAAAAAAACCCAACAAACTTAGTTCTAAGTCAGATCAGAGAGAATCGAGGTTTGGAAAAATCCAAATATGAGAAAGAGGAAGATGAGGCAAGAAGATGGTATTTAAATAAAAAGACATTCTGGAGTTTTAAAGCACTAGCACAATTTACTTATGCTGCACCAATCACCCCACACAATAAATGGTAACAACAAATCAAACCCCGTGGGTGTCAACAAGCTTCCCTTGTCTCCTCGAAACAAGTTTTGGTAAGCAAACACCAACCAGCCCGGCTGAAAAAAACACTACCTGTAAAGCATCCAAGACTCGCACCTCGGATGGCAGTACCCAAATGCTGACTACTGAATATAAAACCAGCACAACAAAAGCCTCTTATTAGCAGACGACCAAACGAAACGTTAGAAATGCCCAGTAAGTTTTATTATTTTCCACTAAAAAAAAATAAAATAATAACCAAACCAAACGATCGTACAGCTAAAAGCTGTCCAGAAGCAGGTATTTTTACAAGAGTCCTCCGAAGAACAGCCCAGGAAAGCGGGGGGCGCACTGGGGCGGAGGGCCGGCTGCTCTGGGGTGGATGCTCCCCGGGCCTAAGAGCGGAGGGGCGGCTCCTTCGCCGCCGGTACCACGGCCCGGGGCTGGGGCAGGAGCCGGGCTAGGACTCGTCGGGCTTGTCTGCGGGCGGCCCGCAGGGCTGCAGCATCTTCTCCATGAGGTTGAAGCGGACCCGCGCCTTGCTCTCGTTCTCGGCGATGGCGAAGTAGTTGAGCAGGTCGAAGTGGCCCATGTAGGAGCAGTAGGAGTCGCGGTGCTGGTTCACCAGCCACTCCCACTTGGTGGTGTCGGCGTGCCCGGTGCCGATGTACTTGGACTGGAGGTGCTCCAGCTGGCTGTGGATGGTGTAGCGGTCCGTCATGGCGGCGACGGCGACGGAGGGAGACTGCAAATGGCGGGCGGAAGTGACGCGCCTTCACTCCGGGGGCCCTCCGCGGCCGGGACGAGACGCGACAACTCCTCTCTCTCTCTCTCTCTCTGCCGGGCCGTACCGGGCACTGGCGGCTTCGCCCACCGCTTGCCACGGGGATTTATCCCAAACAAAAGCCCCCGGTCGGTCGGTCGATCGGTCGGTGCCTTCCTCCCGCGGCGAGCGATGGGAGCGGGGGGCTGAGCGCGCATGCGCGCCCCGAAGGGCACGGCGGGGGGTGGAGTCTCCGTCCGGGGCGGGCCGCGCTGTGAGGGAGGCACAGAACGATAAGGGGTAGGGGGGGGCTCAG
>WEIS01000869.1:850-15000 GCA_013389965.1 Todus mexicanus | reverse complement strand
TAGCTTTTCAATGACATCTTTCACAGACTGTAGAAGAAAAGGCTGATTTCAGGTGTAATTTGCATTCTGCGGGTGTGAAACCTACACCGCAGAGATATTTCCTTCCCCATTGAAGGAGATGGAAGAGGACATCTATGTAAAATATCAGATTAATCTGGAGAACTAAAAATGGTAGTGGCTTACGTTCTAAATAAGCAATAGAAAAAATATATTGTTAGTTTAAAGTTGCCCTAGAAAATCTATAAATCATGTAAACTTCATTTTACCAATGGAATTCCCCATTATTTATTAAACACTAACCTTTCCTTGCAGACATCTCTTAGTAGACTGAGCCTTGCAAATATTGAGGCATATCTCTCGTATTGTGTCACATTCTTCTTCCAAGTTTTGTTTTTACAGTTTCGTTAGATTAAAATAGAAAACATATGGAGCCACAAAGTTCTTCCAGTTTCAGTCCAATGTAGCTTCATAGGAAACAGTTACGACTATATAAATTGTCCATTCTTTCCAGTATCAGGTAGCATTTATGAAAATATTTGCCAACATAATAGCCTGGTTCCAGGTTTATTAAATGTTAGAAGAAAAAGAAAGGTCTGTAGCCTGATGTCCTGCTGCATATTTCTGTTTCTGGAGGTTAATGACCTTTCAATTAATCCAGTTTGTAAATGGCAGAAAGATTTGTGGGTAACCTCTCTGTGAGAGTATGTGATACTGGTACAATGACTACTACTACTGGAGGAAAAAGCACCTAACTGCTTTTCAAAACGTGGCTTCTGTAACAGAAGGGTTGCATTGGTTGTGATTCCCTTGGGACTAATGCTGCAAGACATAACACACTGGGAGCTTCAGAGAAATGTTTCTGTTCCTTGTAAATACTCTTCTTAAACTTCAAAACCAAATATCATTTAAAGCAAGCTGCAGTGCTGAGAAAGGTGTAGCTCTCTTAACATTTCTGGGTGCAGAATGAGAAAGGAAATCTGCTGTTGCCTTGAGAAGCCCTGGCCAGCCAGCCTTATGCTCTTACCAAACTGCATCTCGTCTGCAACAGTTTGGTTCCACTAAAAGCTGTTCTTTGAGAGCAAAATTAAATGTTTCCTTCTTTCCTGTCTGTGCTAGTATGAAGCCAGTTACATTTCTTTTAAACTCATGACTACTTTGTTAACAAGTGACTCATCAACAAATACTATGACCGTTTTAACCGTTTAAACAGAAATTGTGTTGGGTCTTAATAGCTGCAATACATTGGACTTCTAGAGAATATTCTGATTTTTGTTTTGGTTTGGGGTTTTGGTGTGTTTTCTGATTGTTGCTGTTGGTTAGAAAAGAGATTGCAAGAGCTTTCTTGAAAAAGCAGAGCTTCTTAGGTATTATCCAAATATTTGGGTCTCAAGGCAGGAAGGAGCTGAGAGTCCAACACACTTGTAATTGGAAATGAAGACAGCCCGTATATGATTTGGTAAAGGACTAAGAATAATTGCTCTTCAGTTTTCTCTTGAAGAAGCAACAAAAATACCATAGTACTGCCTTCTCACTGACGGTGAATTGCTCTTCAGAAGTGACACGAAGGCTTCTGGAGTGCTGTGTTTCAGCCATCGGGTGCAGTTGAACTGGATGCCATAAAATGATACAACTTCTGCAGCTGACATAGACCTCAGAACACTGCAGATTTTATGTAGTCTTATCACTTCTTGAAACCTGGAGCATTCTTGCAGGATGCTTTCTGCTTTTCCCATTGCAGCTCGTGGCAATGCCTTCACTTGCAGCTAATGGGAGTGCCTCCACTTGACTCCGCAGCTTAATTTCGCTTGCATTTGCAAACAAACAGTTCTCTCATATTTAAGTTTTTATTTTCCATTACTTTTTCCTTTTGATTGGTTTTTGCAACCTCATCTCAAAAAGTCTTTTTCAAACCCTCTGCTTTTTATTACGATGGACCTAGTCAAGCATTTCTGCATTTTGGAATGGCTCAGGATTCAGGCTGTGATGCAGAACTGTATTTCCTAGCTAGCCCCTCTTAGTAAAAGGGATTGAATCTTTGGGTAAGGATTCAATTATATATTCCAGTGCTGCTCAAGCCATGTGTTTGGGCCAGGACGTTCGTCTGACATACCGAGAGATATTTGCTTTGCCAAAGGTAATTGTAACTATTTGATGAAATGGTTCTATTCATCAGCGTGCTCCTTTAAGACAGTATTTAAATAAGCAGGCTCTGTCATAGTGCAGCGTACCTTAAACAAACGATCTATTTTGCCATGTGTTGGTGATTAATGAATGGCTGTCTCTGGCAAACTAATCAACTGTAGCTCCAGGCACGGGACAGTGCAGTTTCCAAAAAAATAGTAACAGCTCCCCTTATACACGCTTCAGACAGCCCCCATACATTGCACTTTCCATGAAAAACAGGAATTTGGACTTGGATGAATTGATTTTTATTTTATAGCTTAGAGCTTATAGCTCATATAAATTGTGCACACATTCCTCAATGCACAGGCCTCCCTAACATAAAAACAGCTACAGCCTTGTGCTCATGTGCTTCATACAGTGTGGCTGTGTTAGACTTTAAAAAAATATATCCTGCAGCGGTTGAAAAGGAGCCCTCCTGGCTTCACTGACTTCGTCCCTTTTGCACCCACTCCCCCTTTCCAGCGGTGGTGGTTGCAAGCGTTACAGCTCTGTGTGTGTGTGTGTGTGTGTGTGTCTAAAAAATAAATCCTATAGTAGCATTACTGGCTGATAACAGACCGCTTCAGTTTGGGCTTTTGTCTGTTAGTGTCCAGGTGCTGCATATTGTGTCCTGTTGCAGAGCTTAGGAAATTGGCCAGGGAGGAGAAAGGCGACCTTGCTGTGCTGTGCCACACCAGCTCGGGGTGAAGCTCCTGAAGAGGACAGGAGATGATGCAGGGCTGGCTCAGCCCAGGGGAGCTCTCTGGAGCGCAGGAGCCAGCGATGGGGCGAGGCTGGGGAGGCAGATGCTCTGTGCAGCCGGGAGTGGGCCAGCAGCCAAGGGCCAGAAGGGATGGAAAGAGACGTTCTAACGACTCAAAGTGGCGAGTTGAGTTTCTTCAGCTCGGGAAGGCAATGAAAGTTGCTGGACTGGTGCTGCCTGGAAAGGAGGGAGACTTACTCTTCAACTTTTTAGGGTGCCTCACTTGGCAGGCCTGATTTTCTCCTATTTCTGTGTTATTTTGCTCTAGTTTATTGGTTTTGTGTTCTGATGCTGTGAAGGGGCAGCGACCACTAAATGCTGAAGGAGATCAGAGGGGTCATGGGTGGTTTTGGACATTATAAGCAATTCTTTTCTGGTTTATCTGTCACAGAAGCTGCAAAACAGCCTTGGGGCCAGCAGGCAACAGTGAGGTTCCATAGTGCTGCCTGCTGCGTCCCCAGTTCTGTTCCAGAAACAATACACTTTAGGAAGAGATGGGTGACAGAAGGCAACTACTAAGGGAGAGGTTAGTCAAAAAGAAAACAAGTGAACCAGGAATGGGTAAAAATACTTAGAGATGCCATGGAGAGTGTTCAGAGAAACAAATGGAGATAGGGACCTGCACAGTTACTATAGCCTTCCTGCACAGCTCTGAAAAAAACACTCTGCAGCCTCTGTGGCATCATTTGATGTAACTGGTTTATTTATCTTGTTTGGTGTCATGTTTATTCCAAAACACAATGCTATTATTACAATGGCATCGCCTACTCAATCCCAAAGATCTGCATTTTGGGCTCCCCAGTCAAGACAGATGCTGGCGCACCAGAGGAAGTGCTGGTGAGAGCCACCAAGACCATTAAAGGGCGTGTAAAGAGGCTGAGAGAATTGCTTTGCTCAGCCACAAGAGGAGAACACCCAGGCTGGGGGTGACTTTATTGCCGTCAATGATTAAAGAGAGGATACAGAAGAGAAGACCAGGCTGTTCTCAAAGGCGCACTGCACTGATGGGGCAAGGGGCATGTGTAAAGTTCTGATTACAAACAAACTGGTCAAACACTTGAACAGGATCACAGAGAGGCTTTGCAATCTTCATCCCTAGGGATACTGAGAACTCAGCTGGCAATGCCATGACCCAGCTGGCGCTGTTGGATCCATTTAAAGCAAAACCAAGATTAAATGATTCTGTGACTTTACGGCCTAATCAATTATCTTTTTTTTAATTTCTATAACACCCCTTATAATATTGATAGTTCCAGTTAAAACAAGGAACTTTTGCTCATTAAACAGCCTTTAGTGTTCTTTGTAGAAATAGCCTCTGCAAATGGTTGGGTTGGTTGTTTTTGTTGTTGTTGGTGGTTTTGATTCTTTTTACTTTTGATTTTTTTTAATTTATGTTTTAACTCTTGTTGCAGGCAAGCTATCTTGAAATACACAGCCAAACTGCTGAAACAAGAACACAATGATGCTGACCCTCCTTCCTGGCTCGGATATGACCGGGATGGGAACATACTCACCTGCACTGAAACACACGCATCAGAGCCTGAATAAACAAAGTCTTCAAATTGAAAAATGAAGAAATTACGCAACATCTTCTGCAGTTCAATGATTTTTCATTAGAGCATGAAAAGAACACTCTCTCTTAAAACTAATCTTACTTTATTAGAGGGCCTTTTGTTGAATTAGCAAAGAAGCCTCACAGATCTTTCTGTGTGTACGCCTTCAGGCAAGGCAGCTGCGCTGAGACAACATTTCTGACTTTGAGAAGTTGATTCAAGCTGTCTTCATCTTTAAATAATGGGAAATTTTTGTAGTCCCATGCAGAGCAAGCAACGAATAAGTCTGCATGTGTTTGGGGTTCTTGCTTGCCGTGAAGGTCCTCTCCAGGACATAAACACTGACTTCCCACAGAAATTCACACTTGACACGGCTGGTACTCATCAAGTACAGCGTGCTTGAGCAATGAAGAACAGTGAATAGGTAGTGACTGCTGATTCACAGAATCACAGAATCATTGAGGTTGGAAAACACACTTGAGATCGTTGAGTCTGACCATCATTTTGATTCCTTAATACACAGCTATACATGCACATTTAAGCACAGTTCTCTACTTCTCAACAGTCATCTGCATACCCAGAGCCCTAATTCTCAAAAAGCCTCTGGCTGAGTTCAATTCTCTAAGTGAGCTGATGTTTATACATTTGCAGAGCTGAACCATGGGCTGGCTGGCAGCTGACAGGGGCAGGAAAATCAAATAAAACTGAGCACAGATGAGAAAAGTGTTAAAGGATAAATTTTCTCCAGCTCTAAGAACACGTCTTCTCATCAAATGGACAAAAAACCAAAAAAAGCACACATGGGATTTGCCATTCAAATCCTCATTACCGATAACTCCCTAATCATTCCTTGTCTAGAGAAAAATACAAAGTTTCACCTCATTATAGCAGAAAAAGACATTAGTCAGATGCCTTTGGGGAAACTCCCAAAGATTTGTCTGTCTTCAGCTCATTCTTGACCTTTATGTTAAAGGTCGAGCTGGTCTCAATGTTTATTAGCTTGGAAAAGATATAATCAGAGTAGCTCCAGTAGTAGCACAGTTTTTCTGATGGCTTATTTAAACTTCTTTAAGCAAGTCACTAACAATCCTAACGTTTAATGCTAGCTGGTTTTAGAATATGAATGCCTGAGCTTGCTTTCTCCTCATCAGGAAATAAACAACATATTTTCTTACTCTGCTTTCCCTTAAATTGCAGATGCAGCAGTCCCAAGAAGCACAACATTAATCACAGAGGCTGATGGGCTTTGTATTCCACATGAATAATGGAACCATTAAATGGACTCAATTTTGTGAAATACCTACTGCTCCATTTTTCAATGCAGTGTGAAGTTAGAGGTGCTTCTTTCACTGTGTCTGCAGCAGTGCACAGATAACATTCTTTCAAAAAAATTTCAGCAAATCTAAAACCATTACATATTTATTAATTTTGTATCTTTTTTAGAAGTATAATAATAATTGATAATAGCTAGTAATATTATCCTTTAGTAATAATGTTTTATATATGTTTATATTAAAAATACATATAATTTGCCATAGACATCAGTGCCCACCTCATCCAAACAAACAACAGTACAAGCGACAGCAAACAAAATGGAGTTTTTAACCACTCTGAATTGTAGTAAAAATGCTGCCCTTGACTACTGAAATCCATTAGCCAGGGGCATTTACGCCCCTTGGGGAATCCTGTGGAAAAGAAGTTCATTTTGTAACGTACCATTATACTCTCAAGTACATACACACATGTACACAACTTAAAAACCTAAGCTGATGGGCTGCTCTCCAGTCAGTTGGCAGGAATTCTTACATTTCAGTTTTAAAACACAAATTTCAGTTCTTTTATAAGGTGCCATATACACGGATGGAAAGGCTTTTAAAAGCTACATTTACTGCGTGTTTGTATTACGGCAACAAAATCCTCCACAAAAATGACGTATGCCCTTGTGCAGGGCATTGCACACATCCCTCATCTCTCCTCTGCCTTTCTGCCGCCAAGAGCCTCCAGTCCTGTCATTCCAGGCTGACAGTGTCAATGGAAATGCAGCAAATAAACAAACAGCTCCCAGTTCTCATTAGGCCAATACTTCCATTCTTTAGCAACTTTTACTTTAGGGGGACATCCATGGGAACTCGTATCCGAAGTCTCAAAATCAGCCAGATCCATTGCACTTTTGTATATTAATTTTAAAAGCTTTTCTTTGCAGATAAACAGTGGTACACAGCTGGAGCTCTTATTTCTATCCACAAATAAGTGGATGGGATGACACGGAGCAAATTCTGTCATTTCATGTATCTTGGTTTACACATACAGTACCCATGGACAAAACAGAAAACTGCTCAGGGGTCAAACATCAAATGAGAAGACCAAGTAAGAACTACAGTTCTGAAAGTGGTTTTATCCCACCCACGATGCAAATAACTTGAAGAAAATTCTCTGCCTTTTGCATAAACCAAAATTCCCACAGTACTAAGACATTTAATTTAAAAATATAAAATAGCTTACAAAGCATGTGATTTTTGGAAGTAGATTTTTCTTACTTTCAAATAGGAGATGTTGAAAAGGCTTTTTCTTTTAAAATAATGAGTCCAAACTTTTGTTTGAAAATTTTCAAACTTTTGTTTGAAAACTGACACGGTAAATGGGTCAAGGTATACAAATTCTGGGTATGTAAGATCATACTGTTCCCCAAAGGCACTAAAAGTAAACCAGACCTGTTATGCACCAGCCACTGTCACGGGCAAATCTTGGGCTAAAAAGCGCCCTCATTTTCAATAGGTTCTCTCTTATATTAAGAATATACATACATCAACAAAGTTTCGTAATTTTACAGAAATGTTCCTTTATGATATCTTGATTTAATCGCTTTGGCCTGTTTCACCTCTAGGAACTCTTCAGCTTGATAGACTGGATCCAGCTTTGGCTTTTAAGACACACTTTGCCATTTTGTGCGTCAGCCTTAATCCATTTGTCTGTTTCATCCCTTTGATTCATGTGACCTGAAAGAGAGAGTTCTGTTTAGCTTAATTTGGCACACAATAAACATACAATTGTCAGGTTGCCATTTTTTTAAAGCTCCTTGGAAATATTTAAAGGTTTATTTGCTAGAACTTTATTTTTAACAGGCTTCTGACATTTCATTCTTATTTTTTGCGTTCATCTCATTTCCCATAGTATATTACTACAGTTAAGTTGTGGTTTTTATTGTATAGTACCATAGCTTTTATTATGGGCTAGGCAACAGATTGTGGTGGGTTGACTCTGGCTTGACAACAAGTGCCCACCAAAGCTGCTCTATCACTCCCCTCCTCAGCTAGACACCAGAGATGAAATGTAACAGAAGGCTCGTAGAAGGTCATGATAAGGACAGGGAGAGATCACTGACCAATTACCATCACGGGCAAAACAGACATGAGTTGGGGAAATTAATTTATTACCAATCGAATGAGAGTAGGATAATTAGGAAAAAAAAAAAAAGTCTTAAAACCACCTTCTCCCCACCCTTCCCTTCTTCCCCAGCTTGACTTTACTCCCAAATCCTCTACCTCCTCAGCAGCGACACAGGGGGACAGAGCATGGAGGTTGTGGTGAGTTCAGCATACGCTGTCCCTGTTGCTCCTTCCTCCTCGGGGGGCGGGGGGGGGGAAACGCCTCATGCTTTTCCCTGCTCCAGTGTGGAGCCCCACCCACAGGAGACAGTCCTCCACAAACTTCGCCAACCAGAGTCCTTCCTATGGGCTGCATGTCGCCATGAACTGCTCCAGTGTGGGACCCTTCCATGGGGTGTAGTCCTTCAGGAACAGACTGCTCCAGTGTGGGTCCCAGCTCCTGCCAGGGGCCTGCTCCAGTGTGGGCTTCCCACAGGGTCACAGTCTNGGGTCCCAGGTCCTGCCAGGGGCCTGCTCCAGTGTGGGCTTCCCACAGGGTCACAGTCTCCACTTGCTCTGGCCTGGGGTCCTCCACAGGCTGCAGGTGGATCTGATCACCTCCATGATCTGCAGGGGGACAGCCTGCCTCACCAGAGACTTCACCATGACATGCCAGGCAATCTCTGCTCCAGCACCTGACGCACCTCCTCCCTCTCCTTCACTCATCTTGGAGTCTGCAGAGTTGTTTCTCTCACATATTCTTCCCTCTCTTTGGCTGCAACTGGTGTCACTCAGCAACTTTTCTCCCTTCTTCAATATATTATCCCAGAGGTGATACCCCCATCACCCATGGGCTTTGCCTTGGCCAGCAGCGGGTCCATCTTGGAGCTGTCTGGCATTGGCTCCATCAGATGTAGGGGAAGCTTCTAGCAGCTTCTCACAGAAGCCACCCCTGCGGACCCCCCAGTACCAAAACCTTACCCTGCAAACCCAGTACATATGTCTGTCTACGCAGACATTAATCTGGCTAAGTAATCTGAGAAGTTTTCATCTTTATTGTAAACATGGAAGAGAGACTTGAGTAAGACCTAATCTTCCAGATGACCAGGCATGTTGCTACTACTAATGCTTTCTTATGATAATGGCTTAAAAAAAACCCCCAACATACTCATTAAATGTCTGTCTTCTTACATGCTTCACGTAAAGTTAGTATGCATGGTCATGCTCTGAAAAGCTCACTGTATACCAGACAAAGGAGAAAGTTCAACTTATCCTCATTTTACAATTAAGAAACGGAGGCCAAGAGAGAAGTGATACTCCAAATATATACTGAAAATTTATGACCAAATTGGGAATTAGACTGGGGTCTAAGTCCAAAATCAGTGCCTTTATCACAAGATCAACCTTCACTTCAGTTTATCTTTACAAAATATCTTTTATTATTACTTTAGCATTCGTGTGACTGAGTGAATTCTAAGTTTAGAACTAATTTGAGCCTGGAATAGCATGAGGCATGGCAGGCAAGCAGATTCTGAAGCAACTTTGCAAACATGCTCTGCTCTGACTTGTAACACAGCTGAAGTTAAATTTTGGCCACATCAAAAAGAGTGGCGAAACTCCAGCTGACATCACTGCACTGGTTTCCACAACTCAAGCCTATATGCCAGAGCTTTTCAATAGCATTTCAGCGCTCTGATACTTCTGAGTGGGATTAATTTAAGGTTACAGGCCAAACCCACATCAATTCACTAGCAGGCTGAGGTACTGAGGGATTTTCAGAGGCGTCCAACATTGACGGAGTTCTTCCACTGAACAAAGAAGCATTTCAGCGTCCTTTGTTATCAGCCCATAACATGCTTTCAAGGGTCTCCATGTGGGTGACTGTCCTAGTACAATTTCTGCACCCCTGATTGTCCCAGGCAGCAGCAGTCTCAATCACACTCAGTCTCAATATCATTCATTCTGCCTTAGTCATTGTACGGCAGAACCCGCAGTTCTACTGCCCATCTAATTACAGACTGAAATCGATTATGATCATTACAAAGTTGGACAAGTGTGTTGTACCTGAGATCTGTTAAAATCTGAAAACTTCAGTTCCTCAGAAAGCTTTCCCGAATCATTGATTTGCAATAGTATCGTACCAGAGAATACAGAACAGAAACAAATAAAATCTGTCTTTTAAGTAGAAGCAGCCCTTAAAACATTGGATCAGTCTAAATTTTAAACAGGAAACAGCCTCCAGGTGTCACAAACACATGAAGCAACAAACAAGTGTAAATGAAAATTTCAGCCGATCCCTCAGAGTTGTAGAGCACAGAAAATACAGCTTTATTTCCTAAGGAGGGAGAGATATATTTGCAGAAAGTGCGTATTAGAGTGCTCGGTCCCAGTTCCTCTCTTGTTTTTGTCACTATAGCTTCTACTTCTGTACAAGGAACAAACACCAAAGCACAGAATGAGCCCCAGAAATGAACAGTTTCAGGCGCTGCTTACACCCTTTTGCTAAAAAGTTAAGAGTTTTGAAGACACAGAAACAAATTAACAAGAGCTGGTTTAAAGCTCAGTTGACTGAGCTCTGTTTCTCATTTTGCATTTGCTATGTGAACTTAGAAAAATGTTTTGTTCCTTATGCTTCTTTTGGAGATTTGCCTGTGAAGGGAATGCAGAAAATATCAAACTGCCTGCAGGAAAGTGAGTGTCAAATTCCACTCCCTAGGGATGAAGATCTTCAAACTATGTGAGGGTTATTAAGCCTATCACCAGTAGCAGGTTCAAATCAAGCTTAAGATATTTAAATAGCTTTGCGTATGAGGCACTAATCAAGCAACGAGGTTTAGATGGCAACCTTTTGATGAGTTTGGTCTTAACTGTACTCACTGCCTGTAGTCTCAATACTGTGAGAACAGAAGTGGATTTGGAGGATGCCTTTGCTAGCATGATTATATCACAAAAGCCAACAGCCTGCTGGATTGAGAATAAGGAGGGGAAAAAATAATCATTTCACAACCCACCAGTCAGGACAACAGCATGAGCTCAGGAGAAGACAGATGCACCAGTATGCGGTGTGGACAACTTTTCAACTTAACACCCAGAAAAAAAGGTTGGTTGGTTGGTTGGGTTTTTTCCCCCCATGTGTGGTGTCTAAAGGCAGAGAACACCTCTGCAGAATTTTGCACACACAAAGTGCTGACTGTTTATTCACTTGCCTTCCTGGAGACTGGAGAAGTTAGAGAGCTCTATTTTCATATCATAGAGCACAAAGAGGAGCACAGTTTAAATGTTGTTCACTGGTGTTGTTAGGAGGACTGTGGTACATCTCAAAGAAGCTGTGAAACAGCTTGAGTTAATTGCAAGCTGAAACCAATAAAAATCTGTAGGATAGCTTCTCATCTAATGTGCTTTATAAAAAGTTGGATGAACTTTCTATTTGACTTGAAGAAATGTAATCTTTTCCAGATACAACCTGGGTCTGTCTCTGTTTTTTTAAGATACTGCTTAAGGATCAAGGCTTCACAGAGGGACATTGTTTACAGGGACACTGTAAAACAAAGCTCTTCCCACTCAATTCTAGTGGCAAAGAGTCAATAAAAATTGCTTCTAGGAAAGAAGGAAAATTCTGAAGAAGTGTCTTGAAAACAGAGAAAACAGGGAGGGACACAGCAGCACATTGTGTTGCTCCTGGGACCAGAACCGTAACTCTGAACGCCGCAGCCCCAAGTCAGCTGCACAGTGGGAGAAGGGCTGCGCTTGGACAGCTGCTGAGTTTTAGAGGAAACAGTTTCAGCAGACTGCCATAGCACAAGCTCTTTTAGTTATTTCCCTTTTAAAGTTTCTTGCCTCGCATTTTTACTGCCCCTTCAGCTGTGTTTGTATTTAACCCTGGAATTCCATTCAGCTAAAACCAGAGAAATTATCCTAAAGTAAAGAATATAGAATTTATGATAACACAAGGAGTTTCAATCTGAAAACCCTTGTACATTGTGTGAGACGTATGGAGTCTGCTCCCTCCTTTCAGAGTAGCTTTGAAGCAATCTTACAGAGTAAGCCCACAGCACCTCACAAGCCGCTCTCCCAGTACTACTGGATGAGGAGCCATACTGTGAGCAGCGAGGAGGTATTCCTGAAGGACACTGAAGTAGGAAACATCTGTCTAAATCCCCTATGAGGGGGATCCAGTTCTAGTCTCATGCAGGCAAGAAAGCCATTTCAGTGCATGCCTCAGCAAATGCCAGTTGTCAGAGGAAAGGTGCTTCTCACCACAGTCCACACGTGGAACGAAACGGTGAAAAGACTGAAGTTATTCAAAGAAACTCAGACAGTCAGAGACAGGACAGTGGTAATAAAGTCCATCTTTGCAAGGGAATCTGGTAATTACACAGGCTGACTCTGCAGAGGCACATGAAGAAGGAGGCCATCTAAGGAGTTCCTAGTGATCAAAAGAATAATCGGATGCTGGATCAACCCAAAAGATAAAAGCAAAATCTGTATGGAAACTTCCACAGAAAAAAAAAGGACAACAGGAGATTCCTCTCCATCCACAGGAGAGACATCTGAAGGAAGGTGTAAGTTAACATGACAGACAGTGCTCTGTTACATGTGTGTGTGGGCACCAGAAGACACAGCTCGAAGAGGAACACTGTTCCAATGTGGCTCAGCAAAGCTCTAGGCTTTAGATGGGGTGGGGTTAGTACCAAAGGCTAAAAATCCCATTAATTGCTGCAATTGTTGTTACACTGGATAGAATAGGGAGCAAGAATGTCTCAACTTGGGAGAAGACAATCATTCTCAAAGAGCATGTTATTTGTAAGAGGATTGAAAAATATGAAGAGGTTGGTTTGCCAACTGGAGAAATTAAGGATCTTTCTACATACAATACAAAGACAAACATCCGCAGCCTTCAAGAAGCACCTGTGACACCGTGGGACTTTTACCAAGAAAACTCACGCAAGTGTTGAGAACCAGATGGGAGTATGAGACTGCCAAGTTAAAAGCTCACTCGGCACCAAGCAGATGGATGGCATCAGGTCAAAGGTTGCCGCTGGATATCAACTTAGCACTAGGACTGGGGCCAGGGATGGAGAAAGATCTGGAATCAGATAAGTTCCTGGCACCAGAGACAGATTTTTTTAAAAAAGCAAACAAAACCCACCACCACCACCAAACTAAAACAAAACCAAAACCCCGCAAAAAACAAACAAGTAACAACAGCAAAGTGGGGGTAGGGGGTGTATTCCAGACAATTAGATCTGAAAATTTTACACCTTCAGCTACAAGGATCCAAAGAAAGTCTCCAAACAACTGCAATACTCACTCGCAGGCTTACAGTTGTCAACACACAAGCTGGCACTGGATGCGGGTGAAGCGTGCCCACTGGCTGCATTCATCTAGTCCCCAGATTTATCCATCCACATGCCTCATAACCTTCCTTTGGAGTGGGTGGGAGCAGGTGGTGACATCAACTTAGGACAAGAGAAATCAGGCTGAATGCAACCTCCTGGGGATGTGCTGTAGTTAACTCGGCGTGCTCACCGAGCCTGTTCTTCCCAGTCTGTACTACTGATAGCCCTATGGCCGCATCAGGCAAGTGCTTACCACCAGGAAGTTTATTTTACTATTTAGCTAAGGTGTCTTTACAGTAAAATCAAACCATAATTTCCAGATCTATCACCAGTGGACAAAGAGTAAGTTCTTTCTTTCATCTCTGCAGCAACTTTGTATGTACTGGAAAAGTGCATCTTATCTTCTCTCAGTCTTCTTTAGAGAAAGCCAACACTTTTTTTTCCTGTCTTCCCTCATAAATCAGATTTTTAGGCCTCTGATCACATGTTCTCCTTCAGAATCTCTGCAGTTGTTGACTTCTTTTTTTGAAGCACACTACTAAAAACTGGACACCTTCCAGCAAAGTATTACTAATGCCATGTAAGGCCAAGGCATTATTTTGAGTTTTACAGAACAGTCATGTTAATACACTGTTAATTTTTTGCAACTGTGTAACATTATTTTTTCCTGTTTACTAATATTTGTATTGAAATATTTTTCCCCTTGGGCCCACATAGATAACTATTCCTATCTTTGCACTTTGAACTTAAATGGACTTATTAAAAACTGGCCAAAAAACCATATAAATCAAGATTGAGTTTTAACCCTGCCCTTAACATGCTTGTACTCCCTTTAGCATGACAGTCTCCTAAGCTCCTTTTCTGATTGAGTATTTGATGCTTTCTAGCCTGCTACCCTTCCTCTTGCCATATATAGCTTGAGATACAGTTAAGGATCTCTATAGGCTTCTTATATCAGTGGAATTAG
>WEIS01000868.1:0-26106 GCA_013389965.1 Todus mexicanus | reverse complement strand
GTCTGTATATAATTTTGGAAAATTTAAAGCTGATCAGTATAATGGTTTCCGGACCCAGCAATTTTGGCTTTCTCTTTTGCTATAATTAGGAGAGAATGGGGAAAAAATCGGAAATTCCTTGGGATTTTTTTGTGTGCATTTGTTTGTTTCGTTTGGGGTTTTTTGTGTGGTTTTTTTATTATTGTTGTTATTATTGGGGTTTTTTTTGTTGTTGTTATTTAAGAAACTGTTAACATCTCTCTTGGGGGCTTACTGAAATTGTTTACTATAATTTAACTTTTTTTTTCCTCTTTAAATTACTGTAGAGCTAATTTCCTGTACGAGTAATGACACTGGATGTAGCCACGGTTGCCTTCAAACATCTAAAGGACCTGTTTGCTTTTGTCCTGAAGGATCTGTACTCAAAGTGGATGGCAAAACTTGCACAGGTAAGTAACATTTTTTTCGAACTGTAGTGACTGCCAACCTGTCTGTTAGACACTGAGAGCCAGAAGTGAATGAAGCCATTTTACACTCATTTTACTCAGTACAATCTTGTCACGGTTGTACAAGATAAGAGGCTATGGCACATCAGGCGCTTTGAGAGCTGAGAAGAGCAATATTAATCTTCATTTTTTTAACAGATGTTTCTTAGCAGCAACATCCAGTCTTTCCAGGCCAAATTGTTTTGTTGCCAGATCAGATGAAGACATCTCCCACAGGTTTGTTGCAGAAGACATCTGAAATTTATATTTGAGTGGAAACAAAGGTACAAAATTAGGGCTTGGGTGAAATCTGAACATGATTTTATTGTCATTATGCAACCCAAGTTGAGAGTCACTCTATCTTAGAACAATTTCATCTAATTACTCACAAATGAATTTTTTGCAGTCAGAATATTTGAAGCTGTTCTGTCATTCTCCATTCCAGCAAACTTTCCAAATTCAGGGGACTGTAACATTTCACCTGTATCTTTTCAGTCTTAGTGATCAAGACAGCTCCATTAATGCCCACCTTAACACCTTGAAAAATCTCTTCCCCCTTTACATCCCTTACATGCTGTGGACTGTACTATACAGACAGATTCAGTCAGTGTCGCTGCTGGCTACAGACACTCCAGTGAGTAAGCTTGGGTTGGCATTGAGGCTATAACCACTGTACAGTCCCAAGAAGAAAGAAGTTTCTTTTTGTATGAAATCTCGTTTATTCTATACTTGAAAGTATCAGTTCACCATTCTAAACTATTTAACTTCTGGGTAAAGAAGAAAATTAATTTACTGTTTCTTTGCATGGAGTGTGAAGCCTGATGAAATTTGTTACTCTGTTGTAGATAGGATGAGATTTGCATGGGAGAAAGAGTTCCCTGAAACATATGAAAGCTGCCTTCACATATTCTACCCCGTCATCCCCCCATCTTGTGTTGTGTATTTTCAGGAAAACCTTTGGAAGACGTTACTTTTTACTTGCTTTCACGTCATTAGACTTCTACTTTCAGCAGAAGGCATTTCAGTAAATCAGTTAGTCACTGAGATGCTTTGCACTGTAGAAATCCTAAGCAGAGGGAATCGTTCTCTTGCTTACACCTCTGATTTTGCTGTTGGTTTCTTTTTGCTATAGAACGGCAAAGTTAAATTTTCAAAATGTTCTGTTTAAGGTTGTACATCTCCAGATAATGGTGGCTGTAGCCAGATTTGTTCTTCTTTAAGCCCGTCCTCCTGGGAGTGTGCTTGTTTTCCTGGATATAAGCTTCAGAGAGACAGAAAGCACTGCACCGCTATAGGTTGGTATCTTGGCATGCCCGCATATTTCTTCCAATAAAAGCAAAACCATTTTAAAGTCCTTTAAAGTCGCTTGCATAATTGGGATCCATTTTTGCACTGGTTTTAGGTTACTTTGTGAAACTTGGGAGATATTAGTTCTTTGGAAAAATAACCAATTTTGAAAATACACCAGAATAACCATCAGAAGAGGGTTTAATCTCCCTCACAGAAGATTTCAGTCTATTATTCATCTTCTGCATTTCACTCTGAGCTCCTGTACTGCAGAGATCTATCTGCAGTATTCAAGTTTTTGTGCCTTCATATGAATATAAGTGAAGTTTCTGCCCAGTGTTACAGAATTGGGGTTGAGGTGTCTACATTTGGAGAACAGGGCAGGGAACAGGTTGTTGAAGGACTTTCCTATTTCTCTCCAACTCACCCCGGGAAATCAAGGCATTTACTGTGCATGTTTGGATTCCAGACCCTTCTGTTTCTTCTGAGAAAAGGGCAGACCCTGATGAGCAGCAACATATAAGCAATTGCATGATAGAGGAGAAAAGAGAAGTTTGTGATTTGTTTCAGGGAAAAGGGAAAAGCTTTGTTTTTTAGAGGACAGCATTTCTCTTGCTTTTACTGTGAAAGTCTTTTCATGTGCAAAAGTCAAGTGTTCTGACATTTATGGTCATGCAATGAAATGCAAAGAGAAGACTGTCTTGAGGTTAAGTCACTCAGTGTGAAACGCACCAGGGTTAGACTGCCTTAATCACAAATTTTGGGGCTGATCTTAGTCAAGTCAGAGATGCTGAAAACCTATATTCATATTTGTCTTCAATTTCTGAGGCAAGTGGAATGTAGAACAAGGGCCTTGATTTCTTTGTGCCTTCTGTTCCTTGATTTCTTTGTGCCTTCTGTTCCTCATTTTGTCTTCTACACTTACTTGCAATGTTAACTAGGTAGCAATGTAGACTAGAGATCACTTTGAACTTAGTGGAATTAACATACGAGCAAATTTTCATCAACAGGCCCTAAGCCATTTTTGTTATTTGCAAACGGCCAAGATATCCGCCAGATCAGTTTTGATGGAACAGATTATGCAAGTTTACTTGACTGGCAGATGGGAATAGTCTTAGCGCTGGACTCTGACCCGGTGGAAAGTAAGGTAAGGCATTAAAAATGAGAGGATTTTGAAGTGTTGCAAGGACAAATGGATTGGGCTTTCACATGCTTTAACCTTTCTTCTGTCAGTGATCCAGATTACATGTCGTGCTGCTTGTTTTTCTGTTGTCTGTCTAGGAGCACAACTGGTATAGGATGCCAAATGCTAATTGCAAAGTTTCATCATTTACTTACTGATTGAATGTGCTTTGTACATTGACATGGGTAACTCACAGAGAATTTTCATTTCCAACTTCACTTCAGGCATGATTTCAATTTCAAAGAACTTCTGTGTGATTAATATTTTTCCCTTTCAAGATTTCAGTGCTGTTTTCTGGAAATATATTTTGTGGGTTTGTTTTTTTTTCCACTGGGTAGCTGTAAAAGCAACAATGTCTTTTCTGTACAGCTACATCTCATGATCCCTACTAAATGTGGGAATAATCTTAACAAGAATTACTTCCTACATCCTGACATTATTGAACAAAACTGCTGAATAATTGCTGGGTTTATTGCTCTTATGATGTGTATTCCTTGTATTGCAAGATATTTCTTTTGGAAACAAGAGCCTTCTCTGCATAAAGAGCTGTTTGTCTGTGTGGCCACATCCCAGTGCTCTACTCCTTGTCTGCAAAGTTGGGAAGCATAGGAGCTCAGCTGTGCTTTGCTAAGCCTTCTGTGACAGAGGTTGTTATTTTTTCCCATGACACGACTTATTTACACTATAAAAGTGTTGCAAAAAGATACTGGATGGTACAGTGAAAGCTGATGAGGAGCTCAGTTAAATTGCTGGAAACATCTCAAGGCCTGGACGGACACAGCTAAACACATGTGAATGTTACCAGATCTGTGTTACAGGAAGATCATTTCAGGCAAACATCATCACTTGCTCCTGAAATAGGGCCCTACAGGGGAACTAGCAGTTGTTCCATGCTGTGCCGAATGTAAATCAGCTGTGCTGGTGACACTGGGCGTACATTCTTGTTCCACTTGTGCAGGGAGCCGTGCACAGCGGTGAGCTCAGCAGCATGGAGGTGAGGTGATGTGCAGGGCCAGCCAGGCTATACCAGTTTAGTCCTGGTGGCACAGAACTGAGGTGCAAAGTAAATTAGCTTATCTGCACTCTGTGCTCCTGTGGTAACTGTATTAGCTGGTTTAGTCCTAGAGGTCTCCCTCCTGCTTTTTTTGGCCTTGTGGTTAGTGTCAAAACAAAGTTAACATGTTTTGTTGTCACCATTTGCAAAGAAAACATTGCTTTGATTCTGCCATGCGGTGTTTGGCTGACTCTGGATATCAAATACAATTTTTATTTCCACATCTTTGGAAACCACAAACCTAGTTTCCTCACCAGCAGAGAGCTTTTATTTTTGACCCCAAACTAAGGAGCCTCTTCTGGAAAAGTTATAAGCTTACAGCACAGACACCTGGTAAAACAAGCCTAAGATTCCTTTTGCTTCCTCAGCTGTACTTCATGTGAAGTAGCTGCTTGCTGAAACAAAACCACAGGATATTCAGAGGGCTGTATATAGGGCAACAGGATTTACAGCTAAGCACAAGCTGCCTGTAGAAGTCATCCTGGTTGAAGGATAAGTGCCTTTTTATTTGATCGGGGATCACAGGTTACCTGTGCAGCCTTTTGTGAATAAGCAGTTTGGGGAACTTTCAAAATGAAAAAGTTATTTTAGAAGTGGAACTAATAGACAAGGGAAATAGAGCAGAAAGTGAAAAAGGAACTAATAACACCCCATCTGTTATTTCTTCACAGATTTACTTTGCCCACACTGCCCTGAAATGGATAGTACGAGCTAATCTGGATGGTTCAAATCGTGAAAAAGTTATTCATGAAGCTATAGATATACCCGAAGGCCTTGCTGTGGATTGGATTAACCGTAAATTGTATTGGACAGACAGAGGGTACATGCTCCGCAGTGCATTTATGTTGAAGCATGCCATAAAATATTTGGAATAAATGACTGGTGATACAGAAATAGCTGAGATATCACTCTAAATTCAGTAACGCTTCACATTCTTATTGGGTAGCTGTAATCTCAAGTATATACAGTTGGAAGGTTCTTTAAAACTGAAATACTGGAAGTTCACTTTGAGTCTGCTATTGTGTTTTTATCTGTGTCTTGCCAAGAAGCAAGGGTTTGGACTCAGTTACAAGGAATCTAAAGCATGTACTGCTTATATACGTATACCTATGTGCACATACGCATATGAATATCTATGTATACACTCTTATTTATATCCATACACTGCATGTGTGTATTTATAGGTAAATCTTTATATCTATACATCTATATATATACAAAATAATGAGTATTACTGCACCAAGTACATCTTGGGCAGAAGTCAGCATTGCTGACAGCTGGAATCACGCTCTTTTAAGCTAATGGAGAGTCTCCGTCAACTATCTCTGATAAGAGAGGAATGACCGCTGGCGGACAATATGACTTCACATTTCAGCTGATACATAACGTTACAGGCAGAGGGAAACAGAATTGACCTCTGGTGAAAGACAGTATCAGAACATGTAAGGAAGACTTATTTAAGTGTCTTCTCCTTAGCAAAGTGAATTTTGTAGCAACAACTACAGTTTTCTAGAAAAAAGTCATATTGGGAGACTGGCAATGTAGATTCTATACTTGACTCTGTTGTAGATATTATGAGTGATCATAAGGACCTTAGACTCATTTTGTCCTGTAAAATAGGTATGTCAAATGCTTGACAATTTCTGGATGAAGAATGCTATATAAAAGTACTATTAAAAAACATTCTTTAGACATTTGGTAATGCCATTCAGTTAGGAGCTTGTTTTCCTCCTGACTCCCTTTAAAGCTAGTATTTATTTACTCACAATCATACTTCTAACTCGTTATTTGCCCCAACAACAAGAACCTCATGTCTGCTGCAGAGCAGCAGATATTTTATCATCATACTCTGGGCCAGATAGAGGCTGTAACATGAATTACTTCGATAAAACCACTAAACATCCCACCTCAGTAGGATTATTTCCTGTCATTGTAAAGTTATTTATTATGGTTTTGTGCTGAACTAAAGCAATGCAAAAGACTTGTCTGTTCTGCCTGGGAAGGTAATTAAAAAGATAGCAGGTAGGATCTAACGATACCATGTGTGTTGCAGGAAGGCATGCATCGAAAGGAGTAATCTGAATGGAAAGCAAAGGAAAAAGATCATCTGGGAGGATATCTCCCAGCCCCGAGGGATTGCCATTCACCCATTTGCTAAGTAAGGAAGGATAAATGTGGTTAATTGTGTAATACCTGGGGAGGCTTTTTAAAAATGAGCATGCCAGTGTTGCCCTTTTGGCAGTCAAAAAGTTCATTAATCTTGTGTTAGGATAGTCACTGCCTTGCAGAGTCGTGTGAACTGCAATATTTTATTGTTTCATTTCTTTTGTGAGTTGGGATGCGTTCATTTCTCATATAGATTAAAAAAAAAAAGTATCAGGTGTATTAAAGATGTTCTATGCAGTTTAAATTAAAGCATGAGCAATTGAAGTCACCCTGACAGTTGTAAGCACCGTACTACAAAATTTGATTGTTCAACATCTATTAGTGTGAAAAAGGTAGTCAATTTTAACCAATGGTACTTACAAAGGATTTTTGGGGGCCATGTTTCAGTTCCTGAGGAAACCAAACCAAATTTACTGTTGTGGAGATTTATTGGTTTAAATGCCCTTTATATCTTCTTATCTAGTGCTGAGATGATCACAGGAGTTTTGGATGTTTAAACTCTTGATGAAATTCTGGCCATTTTAATCCATGGCAAAGCCCCAGGTATTTCAGTCAATATTCCTGTAGTAGGATGACCTTAAGTCTATTGATTTTTATATTATTTTTTCTTCTGATTCTAATATTCTGCTATAACTAAGTACTGATGAATGGAGGAATGTAACTGAGTCGGGGAGGGTGTTTTGTTAGCTTCACTCTGGACATAAAAGACCTGAAAGAATTATTCAGTAGAGGTTGAATGTGATAGATACATTTTTCAGGAAAACTTTTAAGAGCAGGTAGGTTCAGGGAGACTGTTAATTAGAATTATTGGTAGAGGCAAAGGCTGCAAGGGGAAAAGGAGGAGCAAACATCGTGTTAATGGTGAAAGGAGGAACAGACATTATAGCAATGTCCGTAATTGTGAAGTCAGTGATAAAGAGAGATCTGAGACACAATTATTGCTATTGAAAATACTGATCCCTGCATCGACTACAACAAAACTGCTCATGTTAATAAATCTCAGTGAATCTGTGGGTTACTTCAGTAAACTTTGCAGAGGCGGCTAATACCTGGGGAGACTGGAGTCCAAGCTTCAGAAGTAATTTGTGATTTTTGGTTATCCTCAATTTGAGCTGCCAGCTAGCACTATCTGTTCATTGAAAACCAATGTGCACTCAGTGTGTAACACTTAGGACTCTGGAGAGAGACCCCGAGAATCATTGTTTTAATGAAGGAAGAAAAGAGGCTGGGCCTGATACTGGCTAATTTTTTAATAGTAAAATAACCGGAGGACTCTTGCTTGCTTTGCATGGGCTATGGGTAATTTGTGCATTGTTACACCAGGGTATAGACAAGGGGCTAGCTCATCCATTGTCTTCTGTTGTCTGTGTTTGCTAAGCCTCTATCGGCAGTCATGTGGAAAATGCAAAAAGCAGATATGAAAAGTTGACAATTGACATAGACAGGAGATGTTTTTTAAAGGTTTTGTGCCAATGAACAGAGTGGGGATTCTGCATAGGTCCCAGTGTAATCACCTGGAGTCTTATGGCAAGTGTGAAAAGATCAGCAGTCAGTGTATTTGTGTGAGACGTGCACTTTTCTCATGTGCCTCAGGCCTGTGTTGCTCTGATCTGATCTTTCTGCTTTGAAAGAACTCTGTGGAGAAGAGGACAAACATTTACTCACTGACTTCCTGTATGCATTTTGTTTTCTGAAGGAGATTATTCTGGACTGACATGGGGGTCAATCCCCGGATTGACAGCTCTTCATTAGAAGGCATTGATCGCCAAGTTATAGCCAGCAGTGGTCTGGTGTGGCCCAGTGGAATAGCTCTCGACTACTTAGCCAACAAGGTGTACTGGTGTGATGCTAAGCAGTCGGTGATTGAAAGTGCAAACCTGGATGGTTCTGGTCGTCGAATTCTTGCACAGAATGATGTAGGTGAGGCTTTGGGGTTGATAATTACCTACTACTGCTTGTCAACATACATGTGCATCTGCATATGTGCATGTGAATTACCAGCCAGTGGCTGTGCTGTATGCCATGCAACTCTGTGTTGAGGTTAATGGTGTCGCTTGCTTCTTCATTCTGTTACCCAGTTGACTTTTATTTATTCATTTTAGCAAAACTACGCTTTCTAACGCTGACAGCTTTTACTAATCAGCTGCTTTGCATTGTACAGAGAATTTCTCTGCCTTCACCGAAAAAATGAAAAGAAGGAAAAAGTTAACAATGTGGTTGGTTTGTTGCATGCGTAGCTGCTTAGTGTATCTCAGGTTTTGCTGTGCTTATTACACCAGTGAGTTATATTGATTGAAGATAATTAATCTTGCCCGTCAACGTCCTTGAGCAAGGAATTTGCATCTGCACAGTGTTGAACATAGGGATGATTCTAAATACACAATAGACACTGAATGGAAAAATGATTTATGCAATATGCTGGTAGTTATAACGGCTGAGATTTCTATTGTTTGACACAAAATTGTGCTTCTGGAGCAAGAGAACAGAAGTACTAGGAATGAGGAGCTGATGTACCACATCTAAAGTAAAGCATGCGTTTAAAAATCTCATACATGACAAATTAATTTCTGTAGAGGACAATTCCCTTTGTGCATGGTATCTCTCTGAGGACTATTTTGTAGGTGTGCATACAAAACATGGGCAGAATGAGGACTCTTGGCTCAATAACATAACTGTGATGGATAAAGACTTTACAGTTACTGTTAAACAGCTGTTGTTCTAGTCTGCACTCTGGGAAGGATTGTATTCATCTTCGAAGCCAGATGCCCTTTTCTTGTTTGGAGGTGAAGAGAGTGAGGTCTTGGAGACAGCAGTGTTCTCCAGTTCATAAGACATAAAAAGCCCTGAGCAGAGTGACTTTCCAGCATTCCTCTTTTTTTCCCCTGCTGCACATCTTACAACTGACCAGCAAAGGAGGACCTTGAAGCCTTTTCCAAGTTTCACTTTGTTTCTCCACAAGGAATGAGAAAATGTCTTAAGGGGAGAAAACAGAGAAGAAGAGCTAGGAGTGCTGGAGAAACACAGGGAGGTGGGCTTGGAGCAGTGATATGGCTGTTTGGAGACACGGACAAAGAACACCACCTGTAGAGAAGGAAGTGAAAGAGGTGGAATGCAGACCTATAAGGGCTATGAATTTAGAGAGGCAGAGAGACTTGATACCCTGATGTTTTGCTAATGCTGTTAGTGAGATGAAGTCAGCTTCTGTTCTTGGACAGCTGCACACTGGAGGGTGGAAAGGTGGCATCTCTTCACAGGCATTCTGCTGTGACATGAATTTTTGTTACAGCAGCTCCCTCTAGTGCTCTTGTATTGAGAATTCATTCAGTGTAGCTGCAGCAAGATAGGTTAAATTATTTCTGCTCTTCCAGCATTATTTCTGCTGTAGGTAAACCACACTGTAAGCACCACCCAAGGCAGCAAATAACACAACCATTCCTTTTACTTATACTGTGGGTCAGGTTTACACTGTTGTGGAATGGGTTCGTGGGACTATTCTTTTTTTCTCCCCCCCACTGTCTCCATCGATGACACTACGCTTCTATTTTTAATCCTTAATGTATTTATAAGATAAGAAGTTAAGGAATTGCTGGTCAAAGTGGAGTCTTGCTTGTTGACAATGCAAGCTATAGATCCTAAAACTGTGAGTAAGTATTTAGATGGGGACAGTGCCTAGATCTTGGGCTAGCTGCTCAGATATAAGGGAAAGAAAAACTAAGCATCATACCCACCGATTAAACACAGTTCAGTGGACGTAGTGAAGTGCTAGCAGAATAACAATGTGCTCTTCAATCCAACACTTTTGAACACTTATACTGTGTCTTAGAATTCTTATGTAGGAGTGGGGGTTTTTCAGTTCATTTTTGATGTGTATTTAAGGTATACCTACATGTATTCTTTCCCCAAGGGTCTAATTTATCTGTTGTTTTATTTGCTTGTTTGCTTGGCTTCGATTTTTATTTTTTTTAATTAATACTCCTTGGGATCCCAGTTTTGTTACTCAAATAAAACATCACCTAGTTGAGATCTACATTAAAAACCCCACACAAAACACAGATCATAAAAATCATATGCCTACCTTTCAGAGGGGCTCAGACTGCAGTGATACAAAGTGAGGTGCATATTCAGACTGCGAGTAAGGACCAGGACAAAGCAAACCTGCTTCCGCCAGGAAGCATTCACTCTGAAACCAGGTGGGAAACCAGGACATCCATGGAAGAGCAGTATTAGTTCTCAACTTCCATTGCAAAAATCTTACCCAAAGCCTATCTTGAAAGCAGGAGATTTCTAAACATATAGAAAGAATGAATAATCCCATATGGACTTATGACAACTTTGTATCGTGACAGAGGTATTAAAAAGAGTCAGAATCATTTTGCAAAGATCTTTATATCTGTAAGTATGTCTGCCCTTATATATGAAAGTGTCCTTTAGATTCTGAATTGCTGAGCTTCTCTCTGGTAGTCAGACTAGGGATCTGAGTTTTCCGAGTGCAGATAATGATGTGCTACCAAGGAAAAATTGCTGTACTCTGAACTTGGGGTGTTATTTCTCTCACCTACTGTTAGTCCAGCAAGTGCTAGGTGCCTGGTCTATGCTGGTGTCCAGGTTCCTGTGGTAATCAGTGAAAAGAGAGGAAGCTCCCTGGATAATCTATTGCATCCTGTGGTTTTTGTTAGCTGTTACGGTCAGTTAGCTGGCTAAGAGACAGTGTTTGGCCAGAGTGAGGAAAATTAATTACCCAGTGGAATTTTACACTGTGATGAATTGGCTAGTGAAGGTCTTTGCATGTTTATATGTATGAATGGACTGCTGTACTGTGCTTGTGTGCTCTTTTGGCCCTTGCGGAGACCACACACTGGCATTGGGGTCCTACGATGAGTCGGTGGCTCTAATGTCTGTAGCTCCCAGACAGCCCTGTGCCAGTACACTCATGCAGGCAACAAATGTCATGAGCTCCTCTCCTTCCTGTCATGTGAAGCCTGCAAAAGGAACTGTGTATCTCAGCAATGCTGTGCTGGGCCACTTACTGGCAGAGCAGGGAGGCACTGCACTTCTGAAAGGTTGGTCCCAATGCTGCTTCAAGAAATGATGATGCCTGACATACAAGCACTTCATGAACTTGATCTGATTTGAAGTCACCAGCAGTATAGAGAGTGTACTGAGCAAGGCAAGTGTCATAGTCTTCTCTGCTAAGAGCATAAGTAACTTGTGTCCATGGTCCATCACGCATGGACAATTATCCCTCTCTATGAGACACTGAAGAGGAGAAGTGACTCTAGCTATACCACTGTATTGGAAGTAGACTGTATGCAGATACTGCTTTTGTTTACATGGTTTCTTGTGTATGTTCTACAGATGTGGAAATGAGAAATCTGATTTCTTTGTAGGCCACCCTTTTGATGTAGCAGTGTTTGAGGACCACCTTTGGTTTTCTGACTGGGCTAGGCCATCGCTAATGAGGGTGGACAAGAAGACCGGCCAAAACAGGGTACGTCTTCGAGGCAGCATGCTGAGACCCTCATCAATGGTTGTAGTTCATCCTTTGGCGAAACCAGGTATACTGCAAAAATTAAGCAGTCATTCCCTTCCAGCCTCCTCTTGTTCACTAATATCAGTAGAATAGATGTCCTTGGGGAGAGGATTAACTTTTCAGATACAGGCTTTCTGAAAGGTCTCGCATAGTCAGACTGGCTTTTATTGAAAGCATAATCTGGGCATGCGTCTCAGGAATGTTAACAGATTTTGTATATTTTTGATCATGCCCAAGAATAGATGCTGATCAGTTACCACAAGGGTACCATAGTCTTCTAATTCTTATCTATTTATTTCTGTTTATTAGCACTCCTCACACACACGAATAATAACAAAAGACATGGAGAAAGATTTTGTAAGGTTTGTCAGTTTCAGATCAAATAATCTGATGTTTCTATTGAGAACCATCTCCCTGTAAGCAGGAAAAATGTAATTCAACAGGCCAGGATTGAGAGAAAGTAGTCACAGGTTCCCTATGCCCTTGCAATATTCTTTCAGGGACTGTTAGAACTCCAAATATTAAAGGACAAATAATAAAGGAAATGAGTAAAAAAAAGTGATACATTTATCAGAGTATGCGAATCTGCTTTCCTACCAGAGGCTAGGTGATAATATCTATGCTTTACTATAGGCATTTATTTTTAATTTTAAAAGAAGAAAAAGGATTTTCTAGCATTTTTTGGTCCTTAGACTGCTTCAACTCTGCACAGCTAAAAGGAGATGTTGACTGAAAAAGCAGCTTGTTAAGTTGCCTGTTTTTCTGCATTAGGGACAAATCCTTGCCTTTATGAGAATGGAGGCTGTGATCAGATCTGTGAGAACAGTTTTGGAGTTGCCCATTGCATGTGCCGTCCAGGATTTGGGAAAACTCAAGATGGAAGCAGCTGTCGTGCTCTGGATGCTTCCAAAAAAACAGCAGGTACAATCCTTCGGTTCCAAAAAAAAAAAAGACCTTCATTGAACCCTTGAGGATCCTGACAGATGGCATTAGAAAATACTCACTTTGCTCAACTTAATCAGTGATGGTTTCTCTGAAGAATGAAAACTCTTTAGGATTTTGTCCTGAGACAGGAACATGTTGTCTGACCATTGTAATTTTCCCCTTGGCATATTAGCAGTACAAAAGATGTGTGAAGGGGTAAGTATTGTGAGCAATGAGTTGCATTCCTTGTCTTTTGTATTTGAAAAAAAAGCTACCATGAGTGGTTTTAGGATAGAAGCAGGTTCCTCTGGGAGGATACTTATGTTTACTTGAAAAAGAAACCACCACGGACTAGGTGATCTCCAGAGGTCCCTTCCAACCCCTACTATTCTGTGATTTTTATGATTACTTAAAGGTTGACAAGTGATAGAAAATCAGAAAGTTAGTTTAGTAGACTTTAAATCTGTGTCACTTTTTCCTTTCCTTACTCAGGAAGTGTCTCTATGCTCAAGGAGGTAATACCAATGCCAACACCAGAGACCTTGCTCCGGAGCACAGAAAGCAGTGAGATATTCAAGGATATAGACAGTGGGAAAAAGCAGAAAAACAGTGTTTTGATGGCTGAAATCATGGTATCAGGTAAAGTCTGATAAATGTCTTCATTCTATTTACTGTGAGGCTCTGAACAGGTTTATAGAAGAGAAAGCAATCATAGGCCTCAAAGGACGAAGGCCTCAGTGTCAAGACCAGTGGCATTCATACTCTTAACCCTCTTACAAGAAGTTGTGTCTATGCAGTTGGCCAGGTAGAACTGCTTTTATGTCTGTTTGTCTCCATATTCCTTTACTATGTCAGGAAAACTTGATAACATTATCCAGGTCTAGAGAGCAAATGTTTCTAATTCAGAACACTTGTGAAAGTCTGTGCCTTAGATTGTATAAGTATATAAAATTCCTCTGAGCAAAAATGCAGTAAACCCACTGAATTCTGTATATGTTCAATGACTCTAGGTCACTAAATTGTACAATAGCCTTTGCATAAAATATTCAGAAATCCTGATACTAAATGGTACTTCAACTCTATCTAGACATAGACAACAGCCCTAGTGATTGCATTGATTTGTCATCATTAGCTCTGGGGAGCTGTGCTTCAAACTTTGACTGTATGTTCTAGTCTTTGTGTTAGTTTTCTGTTTGTTTGTTTGGTGATGTGTTGTTTGAGGGGTTTTTTTATATACAGTACCTCCTTTGGTTTGTCCAAATGCATCTAGTGTGTCTTTTTGCTTTTGTTTATGCTGTAGATCAAGACGACTGCACTGCACTAGAATGTGATGTCAATGCACAGTGCGTTTTGCTGGAAGATGGTGCTATATGCCAGTGTTTGAAAGGATTTACCAGGAAGGGGAAATCATGCTATGGTAATAAAATACATTAATACAACCTTCTGGAAAACTGTAGGTTGGGGGAGAGGAAGAAAATCTGTCTTTTCTCACCTTGGCAGTTCTGCTGTGTGAACCACCATAGAAAGGTCAATGGTATCGCTTGTTTTAAAAGGGATGATGGGCAGAGAGCGTATGAGATGAAATGGCTAATTATCACATACTTTGTTTTTCCTTGAGTCGTAAGTGTTAAAATAGTGGAGATAATAGGAATAAAAACATAATATGTTTATTTGTAAAAATTGCCTAACTATAAAGGCTTCACCCATAGACATGATAGTTGATGCATGATTTAGAAATATGTATTAAGATATCTCTTAACATCCCAGATGTAATGTTTATATAAAAGTACTGCTCTTGTTTCTTTCTAGCACTAGAAAGGGACACTAAAAATCAGGCTATACACTGCTAAGAACGATTTGTAATTCTTTGGGCTTTGGAAGTACTTTGTTCTCTCAAAGACCAAGACAAGAAAGCATTAGAAATAAAACAATTTACCATTTGGTGGCTAAGCATGAAGACTCCCAGGAGTCTGTATTGCTCTGGAAAAGAAAAGAATATTGGAAGGTGAAATGTGTGTAAATTTTTCTTTTCACTGTGTTACCTTTTTTTTTTAAGCTTACGTATTCTTTCTCAAAACAAGTTTCTCTCTGAGTAGAGTTTAAGAGTATAAGGCTAGTTTTGAACATCGTCACTTCCTCCAAATGGGATTTTTTTTTTTTAAAGCAAGTGGTGTTTGTGGAACTTCTAGGTATCTAGTCAAAAATAGCTCATTGACTGTCTTAGGCTTTTCAGAACATCTCCATTAAGTTTCATACTAAAAAAAGACTACAAAGCCCTACTCTGCCCATTTGCTTCAGAGGCACAAGTGACAGCACAGTCTGAGGGAGACTCATGATATAGACATTTCTTTTTATCAACTTCCCTGAAAGTTTCATTACTTGTCCTGTCTCCTTGTTTTCTCTCACAGATGTTGACGAATGTGCTCTAAATATGGACCACTGCAACAGAAACGTGTCAAGCTGTATCAATACAGAAGGGGGCTATGTCTGTAAATGCCTGGAGGGCTATGCTGGAGATGGAGTCCATTGCTACGGTACAGACGGACGTGCGTGGGAGCTGTACTGTGTCTAGAAGGCTAGGGCAGGAGATGTCTCATGGCTTGGGCTAGCCTTGCATCAAGCTTTGAAGCTGTCAAATGAGCTGTTCTGGTTCTTTTTTGAAAAATCTGGTAGGGGCAGTGATCCTAACAGTGGTTCCTCCAGACAGTTAGTGTTGATAATTTCTTCTTTTTTTATTCTTTCCTTCCTGTTTGAAGTGTGGTAACTTCAGCAACTGATCAATATGCAAAGCCTGTAATTGTCAGTGGATATCTCCTCTCAGTGTTTGCACTCTTTTTAGTAGCTACAGCAGAAGAGAGAGAGGAAGAGTGAAGGGGAGGAGGGAAGTGGAGGTGAAGCAGTAGAGCTTTATTGGAAATCATTGCCATGAATATAAACGAAAGCAGGTATTGAGTGTGTCATAATACTCATCAAATAATTCCAGGACTGTTTAATAGGCATGAGGTTCAAGGTGTTGACACTGACAACTTGAGTACATTTAGAGTCTTGTTAATAATCAGACCCACTGATTTTCCCATCCAGCTTTAATGCCAGGTCTTTAGTTCATTCCCTACATTTCTTAATTATTTTTTTTTTAAATCCCTTTTAGCAGTAAATATGAAGGAAAAGGAAGCTCTCCCCTCTCCCCCCTATTTGACTAGCACACAGTTTATTCAGAGCTTTATTAGAATCTTGGCTTCTTTTTTGTCCTTTTTACTTTTTCCTTTATAACCTAATTCGAAGACCATTAAATTTGACTCAGTTCATAAATAGTCTTTACTGAGCTTTGGTTCTTCAACACAGAAAAGGATGGGTGAAAAATTAAGAAGAGTATCATTATTATGGGCAGGGTCTGGAAAATATCAGAGGCAGGAGGTTCAAGAAGGCATTGTGCCTACAGTGCTCAGAGTTCCAGAGCTATTGTCTTTGGGGATGCTTGGAACTGCAGGCAGAAGCGACAAGCTCCACTTGTTGTGCCAGCAGCACCTACAAGGCATGTCCCCAAGCAGTCCTGAAGTCCTGGGCTCTCCCCATCTGTGGTCAAGTTGTTCAGCTAGAACGATCTTGGTACCTTACACTGTTATTGAAAAACAGTCCCTTATCTTCCTGAGGTCCTTAAGTCCAGAATATGTTGTGCTTTCACAGCATTTTATAAATGATGCAATGTTGCTATGATGTAAACAGAATTGATACTAGTTTTGTGTTTGATGTCTTGAAACGTACTATAAAAACCAGAAACTGGTGATTTTGTACTTCAGTTTTAGACACTTGCATGCATGCACAGTGTCAGTACATCCAGACATGGTAAAACATGAATTCATGCTGTGTTGTTGAAACCACATTTCCTGGAATATTCTGCAACAGTTTTGTTCCTGTATTTTTGCTTTTAGAAGTGCTCTGAATTTTCTATGCTGTTTTGAGCCAGATCCTATTGATTTTACTGTAGAAAAAGCCCCAGTGGATTAAGCAATAATTTATACAAATTGGGATGGCAGATCTGTGATTTCTGTTTCCCCAAAATAGATCAGGCACATGTATTCTGCTGACACTTTATAAAATGAATCAGTGGCTCTCAAACTCTGGTATGTGAACCCTTTCAAAGTTCTCACCTTTGAGCAGGGTGCTTAGTCACTTAGCCCCACACAGGTGCCAACCTTGAGGGTGAGTGCCAGCCTGGCAGGAGCTGCCACCGTGGGCTGTGCTGGAGAAGGTGTGGAGGCAGGGTGAGGGTGTGCAGCGGGATGCGGGTGAAAGGTATATCTAAGCCTAACACAGGCTCTGAGCCTGGAAACTCTGGTTGAACTCAGGGACCCTCTTCAATGAAGCAAACCTCTGAATTACTATGAAGTGTTTGCGCAAACTGGATCAACTTGTATGTTTCTAGACCCTCTCCTCCTGTCTAAACATTTTGTTTATGCTGGACTAGTGAGTGGGTACAGTGGTGGGCAACTCCCCACTCCCAAACCCTTCTGCTGTCTTAATTCAAGAATGCCAACTGGCATTACTCTAGTATTCATCCAGGGTGCAAGCTGAGACTAGCAATGCCAGAAGAATAAATCTAGCACAAATAAGTCTTCTCTTCAGCTCTAGTGTACTTATTACATTTCACAGAGAAGCCTTTCCTTCCCTCTCCTCATAGAGAGTTTCTGCAGCAGCGTAGTGTGCTCTGAGAGGCAGCGGAGGCTGTGATTACTTGGCGTAGAAAGTATGCTGGTTGCTTTTCTGTTATATTTTCCACAAAGGTATATTTGCAGAGGAAAAGTCTTCCCCACTGCTGGGAGACTGCAACTGCTGCCCTTTTAACCGATGCTCTGAGGCATTTCGTTCTTCTAACTGCAGACTGTTTGGGTGACAGATATTGATGAGTGTGAGATGGGGTCCCACACCTGTGGAGAGAATATAACCTGTACAAATACAGAAGGAAGCTTCACTTGCTCATGTGTTTCTGGAACTGGCATCAGTTGTGGTGAGTAAATGGAGTGAGCAATTAAAATGAAGTGGCCCTTAACTAAGAACTGCGCTCTTGTATAAATTGTTATACCTGGATATTAAGGAAATCCTGTATAGTGACATACTGGGCAGTTTGTGGATCTATTTAGCATTGCTTTTGAGGCTGTTTTGAGATGGGCTAAGGTGACCAGATCCAGCTTTAATTTGGAAATACCTACATTAATATTCAATGCTATTTTTTACTGTCTAATGTAATGACACATCTATCTAACGGCCCTTTACAATCAACAGCAGGAGTAAATGCTCCTTGAAGGTAACATTTTTGGATGTGATTTCAGTCTGTGTCATTTTTCAAACTTTCTGCATCTTCCTTCCCTTCACAGAAGGCTACCACAAGAACTGTACCTAATTTAGTCCCATTTAATTCTTCAGAATGCTAGTCTTTCAGATCCAGTGCCTAATTTTTCAAAAAGGCTCTGAAACTCTTCAGAAAATCTGGTTACCAGTTTAAAGAAGGGAGCTGCTGAATGTTCAGCACCAGTGACTATGTGACCCCCATTTTACTGCTTCAATGTGACAGCAACATTCTCTGAAAGCGTGGAGCTGAGTGACTCATCGACTTATTCTGTCGGGAGTGAATTTTACTCCAGATCAAGTGACTGTCCGGTGATGGAGGGACGCTATGTGATTCTCACAGATCTGTTTCTGCAGAAAACTAGAAGGAAATTATGGCTTTTTAAAGTAGAACACCTGTCAGGGTCCCCACCCCCTTTTCAATTACTTAAGCTTTCAGTAGTTTCAGGTGTCACTCAGGAAATGATTTTAAATGATGCATGACTTGGAAGTAATGATTTCTAGGTCCCTCAGCTATAAGTCTGATCCCATGCCATCAAGGGGTTTAACACACTCTTTTAACTCTTTGCCCAGTAAGTTCTTTTACAAAGCTGAAATTTTCTTTACAGAATACAGTCACACCTGGGGTTCACTAAAATTGCACATCCCTTTCCATTCAGGCTCTTTACTGAGGCAGTTCTACAAATGAAATTTTAAAAAACAAATGTCATTGAAGGTCATGTTGCAATAAAACTGGTCTGAGTCATAAAATTGATCCCACAAACGTATGAGAGTGATTAGGTGCATTTCTGCCAAGCCACACTGCCAGAGATTCTTTGCCATGTAGATGTTTGGTTCTGACCTATAGACTTGCTGTAGCATCAAAGCAGGCAAGAAAGTGCTCCTTTACTATAAGGGTGTGTCTGCACTGTAGGTCCTGCTGTGCAGAGATGTTAGAGCTACCTTTAAAACTAGCTTGTTTTGGATATCTATGTAGGCGACAGTGTGTGCAGCTCAGAGCAGGCTACAGAACCCTTTGAAGAACTGCGTCAGTGGAGTTCCCAGCTTCCCCAGTGATGCTGTTATCTGTACCTGAGCTAGCTTGAAACAATAAAAAATACAATCTGCAATCGTGCACAGATGGAATCAACTGGATGGCAGCAGAGTAGAAATAATCTGCATAAGAATGACAAGTTGCATGTGAAAACTTCTCTGTATGGGATCCAAGAGTGTGAAATATAGTCATCCTTCACCTGTACATCTCACTCTGGTACTTTATGCATGGTAGAGATTTATCATATCCTAAAGCTGCACAAGTTGCAAAAATTGTTTAAGCGTAAATACTAGACAGTCGATACAGTTTTTCTTCAGAGCTGTAATCACACATCTAACTAGAACACAGACAATCTCTATGGGTCTTTCATTGCAAATCTAGAAGCAAGCATATTTAATGTTTTGAGATGAAGTTTTATGTGCCTAAATTTGATAAGCAACATGAGCAAATAGGTAAAACACAAACAATTCAACAAAATTAGAGATTTTTCGCCTACTTTCCTACGTTGAAGTTCAGGAACTCTTTCATAAGATCATGTTGCTAGTGCTTCCAGAAGTTTGAGATGTCCTTGTGAAATCCTATATTTCAGAATCTACTGTGTCCCCCACTGTTGTCAGCAACGAATTCTCTACGCACCCTGTGCAAGGTGATGTTTCAGGATGCCCTCCTTCGTATGAGTCATACTGTCTCCATGGTGGAGTGTGCAATTATGTTTCTGATCTACAAGACTATGCCTGCAAGTAAGTACAGAAATTTGCATTGTCTGTGCTGATGAATGGTATCCTTAGGGCTCAGCTGAGTGACAGCAAAGTATTTGTCCATAATTTATCTGTTCATCACCTATGCCAGCAGCTATCATTAGACTCTGCTCTTTTCTGTGAAGTTCTCACTCCATTCACACCTATTGCAGTTAATAGTAGGATAGGATTTGTTCCCTGAGCACTCGATTCTTTGCTTTGAAAATGTGAGATAGGTTTTTAAATGACTTAGTACTCATGGCCTTATGAAAGAGGTGCTTGCGGTCTCTCTTGTATGTATCATGCTGACTTATTGATCTTGCTGTTCATGTGTAGCACTCACTGGGGTGGAAGAAGACACCTCTGCCTTGTCCTGTCTGACTGGGAGCAGGGAGGGGAAGTCTAGTGTCAGCTTCCAGCTTCCAGACCTTTACAGTTTGAAGAGTCTTGGTCCTTGGCAGAAAGGCTACAACATGATGGTCCTCTCAAAAAAAAAGGGATAGTAGCAATGAGACCTCAAAAATAAGACCTCCTTCCTCCTACCATTTTTGCAAAGCCTAATTCCTGAGTCCCCAAATGCAGTTACTGATAAAAGCAAAGAGAATCTCATATCTCCAGAATTCAGCCTTGGCCTGGTCAATGTGATACCCAGTCCCATGGCGTAATAATTCCTTCAAAACCATTACTGCTGGAGTTTGTTTTATTCCGCTATATTTGAATCTGTGTTATAACTTTCTTCAAAATCAAGAATTAAAGTATTTACAGTGGGACAAATCCAGTGCCTGCCTCCTCCCCTGGGAAGTGAGGATGTGCACAGGGGATGGATGCTTTTTTGTAGAAGACAAATCTTCCTCTGTATCTCAGTAATGCGGGTGGCCCTGGTATAACCCTGGAGTGAGCAAAGCAAGCTTTGTGCTGGAAGGTTTCTTTGTCCCACAATTCCCCCAGATCTTCCCTATCCTGTGCTGCAGGAACCTCTCTATACCAGGCCATTCCTGCAAGCACTGCCAAACACTAGGCTTTCTTGTTTTCAAACATGAGTGGTCTCCCCTGCCTACAGAGCTCTGTACCTGCAGAAGTGCAAAAAGAATGTACCTCACATGGGAACGAAGCATATGCTTTGTACCGTGGATTTCCTAAACTCATCAAAGCCCTTGAGCAAAGTCTTTGCTGAGGATGGACTCATGGTCATCTCTGGTATTGTAATGAATTTTTAGTGTAAAATTTAGAGGCATTGAAAACTCTCTTTTCTCACTTCATGGAGTTTCTGCTATTGAAACCCAAGAGTCTACAACTGCAGAACTTTCAACTAGGATCATATATTATTTATCTTTTATTTGTTGGGTGTTAGTGCATAATAAGAATCCAAATGTACATGTTATTCAGTTCTGGAAGTGGAAACCGTTTAAAATATTATAGTGCAGCCGTGCTTCTCCATGTTCTTGGCGGCCAGGGTTTGTGTGTGGACCTTGCTGAACCCTCACGTTGCTGAATTCTCACTAGATGGCAGCATTCATTCACGTAGGCTGTTACATATAACATACCAAAAGGAAGTAATGGAAAAATGTTGGCTAGCAAAAATCACGTACCAAATGTGATTTGTAATTTAATTACTAGAAGCTTTCACACTAGAAGGTGGATTGTCTAGCTTGTTTAGAATTCATTGTGGTCTTACATTTGGAAAATAGCATTTTTCTGCCTTACAACATAATATGCATTCTAGTTTGTGACAGAATGAGAGTGCTTATGCCTGATTTAATAATGAATGCTGATATAACCTTTTTAAGACATGCGGTAAAAGCTGCTGCAGGTCAAACCCTGCTTCTTCTGCTCATTTGACTACCTTTTTTGACTTGAGTAAAATTAGACTGCTAAGAATTGTGAGAAGGATTTGAGCCTATGTTGCTGAGAGATTGTTATGAATCAAGCAGACTTTTCCTTCTTTTACATTTATTATTTCTTTTTTTATATCTCTCGTCTTGCACAGTAAAACTAGGCCAAGATTCTTTTTGATGTATTTCTCACTTTCCAGTAACTTTGATTTGAGGATTTCACATACCTGGAAGATATTTCTGTGTTGAGTTTTACACTGGTAAAAACAAAGAAATAGACAAAGAAATAAACAAAAATTGGCTATAAAAGAAACTTGTATTAAAATTAAGTTCTGACATTTCTACTCCATACAAGGCTTTTTAAAAACACTTTAACTTATCTTTTATTTTAAAGTAAAGATTCAGATACAAATTTGATTCTCTTAACCAAGTCACTCTGAAAATACAACTAAGTCCTATATTGCCTGTTTGAGAGAAAGGGAAGCTTGCTGCTGGAAAGAGTTAAATGGAAAATCATAGGGAAATACTATTCACACAACAAGATTTAAGAGAAGATTATTTTTTCTATTCTTCACCCATTAGAATACGGAAATTATAATCTCTCTGTATAATTCTGTAGATGATTCAATAGCTTTACAGTTAAAGAAAAAAAAAAAAAAAGGCTTTAAAAATTGAATTCTACAAGTTTTGACCCAGACATTCCATTAAAGCCAATTTGTCTTCACCGCTACTAAATTCAAGCAGGTATTTCCATAGTGGTTGCCAATGGTAAATCAATACACAAGGTGAGTGAAGCGATGATCTGGGGTTATTCCTCCACTGGTTACAAAGTGTTCTTCACTTCATTTTGGCAGCTGTGTGACAGGCTATGTTGGGGAGCGGTGCCAATTCAGCGATCTGGAGTGGTGGGAGCAGCAGCATACTGAGCGGGTGAAGATGTGGAATATCACCATCACAGTGTGTGTAGCAGTGCTGGTCCTCCTGCTGCTGCTGGGGTCCCTGGCTGCCTACTGCCGCAGGTACTGCTTCCAAACATGTGCTGTGAATGTGTGCCACGGGGACCGAGGTGCTGCTGATATTCACAAAGGGTTTATGACGAAGAACGTGAGCTTGCTCCTCAACTCATGGAAATCACTGTATCATCCTTGCTACCCTTTTGCTTTTCAGCAATTGGATCTACGAATAATTCAGAAAGTTCTGGCACGTCCATTGCCTGCAGTACTCGCAATGGTGTTAGTGAGTGGCATGTGTCTGGGAGGAAGAAGAATAGACCTTATTAGGTTTAAGAGGAGCCATAATTAATATCACAAGAATTGGGGAGCATATTACTTACTTGTTCCTTGGCTTGTCCTAAGAACTCCAGATGTCTGAAACCGTCGTGGTAGATTTGGCTCTTCTCTGCTAGCTAGCCTTTCGGTTTGGTTTTGCTTCCCTTTCCGTGTAGAGTGGCACCTGAAAGTGTCCTTGCCATTGAGAAAAGCAGTGTACTAACCTTCCAACAGCAAACTTCCACAGTGATGCCTCCAGCAAAAAATGTGAAAGCAGTTTTCCTGGCAGTAGAAAGAAAAAAAAAATCAGATGTGTGCCTAAGGCACATCTGTTGTAAAAGTACTCCCTGTCATTTTCTGTGGCTGTAATGAATTGTGCAGGTTTGGAATTCTCAGAGCAAAAAGAATCCCTCCAGTCACTACTTAAGAACCCAGTCTGATGTGAAATTAAATGTCATCAATGTCCCTTGGACATTCAGCATTTAATAAGTTAGAATCTTTTGGCCATGACCTTGGCAGATAACTGTTCTCAGAGGTTCTTGTTTAAATGCATATTTATATGTAAAAGTAAACAAACAAAAAGACAGACAGCAGTCAAACCAAGAATTTCCTGCTTCATGCTGACCTGCCATCTGTGTGCAGGGGTTTTGTTTGTGTTTAGGTTAATTTTAAAATTAGACTCTCCTAGGCATAAAAAAATTAAGCTACAAGAGAAGTTAACTATGGAAGCTAATATTTTCCATTCTTATTTAACGGTTCCTAGTGTATTTAATCCACAAAAGTAGAAAAATCTGCCATGTTTCTTATTTTCTATTAACTAATGGTAGTGGTCCAGAATTAAAGCTGAGTACGACCTGGTTTGTTCTCACGACCTGAGGTTCTGAAGCTAATCAGTGGAATGATACGTACAGAACAGACAAAATGTAAGATTTCCCATATATGTGATATAAGGTGTCATGAATAATAGCCAGAATATGGCTTAAAATCAGGTATCAAGATACTAATTCTCTCCCCTTCCTCTCTCTTCTGTCATTTCTCCCTGGTTTACCTTTCTTTCTTGCCAAATGCTTTTGATCACTGTAACTGTTTACCTCAACAACAAGTTTTCAATTACATGCTTCACTGAACTTGTACTGCAGCTATTACTAACATAACTAGATCAAAATGAAACCACTGACCTAAAATCCCTATTTAGCTGGAGTCTGGAAACCAGTATTAGGGTTGAAATTGCTATATTGCTTTTTCACATAATCTACTGTATTTTGAAATGCATCAATTAAGTCTGTAATAGCCCTGTCCCTTCCTCTGTAAAACGGAGACACCTATTTCCTTTTAATTGGAGGAAATGAAGTTGGAGACCTACACCTGCCAGTTCAAAAAATGTGTGGACTGGATGCCAAGAATACCAAAGTATTGTGTTGGTTTGCTCAATGACCGACAGTAGACTGCTGAAGAACATTGAGTTATTCCTAATGTTAGGTCTATGTAGTCTGACTGTATAGGATTCCAAGTTTCCTGTCTTCCTTGGCAAGCAAGGAGACAACTCTTTTCCAACAATACACACACACAAAAAAATCTGAATCACAGATTTAACACACACAAATCCCTCCACCTCAATTGACCAAGGCTGTGCAAAAATCAACAGTAGGGCTGGGATCAGGATTGAGAAATTCTTGGCTTCTTGCCCATGCTCAGTCAACTAAATTTCACTGCCTCGTCTGCTTGTGCTCAGTCACACATGAAGACTCCTGTGCCCGCCAAGTCCATCTGGCATCTGTTACTCTGCATGCTGTAAAGTAAGATGTAGAATTAGTGATCCTCTTGAGTGGGACATCCCACTGAGGAACCATGCCTGTGTGTGAGCTCTGTGCAATGGATTTTATAACTCGTGAGTAATGGGGATAGAGTTTTGCCAGCACTATGAGCTGCACTGCAGAACAAACACAGCCAGGTGACACAAAATGAAGCGCAGCCTTGCCACAGTGTCAGAAAAGGTCAAAATGGACTAATTTACCTTATTTCTCCACATTCTGTTCTGTGGATATACCCTCAGATCTGATACCTGTTTGATTTCATATTAGCAGTTTCAGTCTTACCCTCTATCGGAGACATTTTTATTTTATTTTTTAATGTTTGAATATACAGGAATATGTTTTAGAGAATCTGGGGAGAAAATCCACGCTGGAGATGGGTCTGCCTCTTTTCTAGCAAACAGTAAATTTTATTTGTCTTTATTTTCATGATGGAAACAACGTATGACACTTATAGCAGATGCACTTTCCCAGTTAGTATACTAATGCAATGTAGAAATAAAGGAAAATTCCTGTTTTCTTTGGCACGTCTCCTAAATTTCATTTAAAATTTATAAAGTAAAAGGATGTTATAGCTTGAGACTTCTGGAATTTGAAGAGCATAACATTCATACTGTTAGCTGATGTCTAGGAGGAGAAAAAAACTGTGCATGAAGTCAGTAAAGATGTACTGATTTTGGATGAGCTCTTCTTCTTATGATCATGTGTTGTATGTTGGGACCTACACGGGCTTTTAATACTGCCTTATAAATGGTTACTGTCTAACAGCAAAAATGGCAATTGTTGAATTTATGAAACTAACCACTTAGAACTGATTATTTGTCTCCTTTACCAGGTCCAGGTCATACTCCTGGCTTTATTTTCCCCTTGAGCTAATTCTGTTGGTTGTGCTTTTTCCTGGAAATCTCTTAGTTCCAAGCTTTTTGAGGCTTTCAGTTTGCTTATTTCTGAAATTGTTGTTTTCCATGAATGATGCAGACAAATGCAGAAGGGACTTTCATAATTGTAACTGTCAAGGGTGTTCAAAAATACAGTCAGATTTTTATTTCTGAGCTTCACTCACAAATGCTGTTCATTGTACTGACTGAAACCTTAATCTTTTTAAAAGGAACGTATTATAAATAGAATAATATAGGGAAATGGAAGGAGACAGGTAAAATTATGAGGCCTATTGTTTTTGCTAATGAATGACCCTTTACAAGTGGCACATTAGAACAAATATTTTTTCACTTTTTACTGACTTCTATTTCTGACAACCTGTTAGTTTTAGCTACCGTGTGGTACTTCACAGTAATACACCCTTTCAAACCAGTGAAGGAAAATAAAATATATATCCCTTCTGTAAATACTTATAGAATAATGTGTGAAAGGAAGCAGCATCTGTTCCTTCCGAAAGCAAAATAATTTCTTTCAGCTTTTGTTCTGTTGCAGAAGTCAAAACTTGTATAAGAAGAACCTCTATGCAGAAACAATA
>WEIS01000865.1:1053-13516 GCA_013389965.1 Todus mexicanus | reverse complement strand
ACCCAGAGCAGATTGCCCGGGATTGTGTCCAGGTGGGGTTTTAATATCTCCAGAGAAGGACACTCCACAACCTCTCTGGGCAGCCTGGGCCGGGGCTCTGTCACCCTCATAGGAAAGAAGCTTTTCCTTGTGTTCAGATTGCTGCACACCAACAAAAATGGAGAAGAAAGCTGGCATGTGAACACTTAGCATTTGTTCAGCACCTGCTCACAGATGTGTCTGAATATTAAGACGAAATGCTTGCGGTATTCAACAGCATAAAAAGTGTTAAGATGTGCGTGAACAAGCAGGAGGAAATATAGCTGTGAACATCTAGGAGGGGAAAGACTATTACAAGGGCAATCCAATTAATGTAAATGATGCATGCAGATGTCTTTGGCTTTTTTAGTACCTTTTAGTGCTATACTCCATGAGAGCTGCGCGCTGGGGACAAGGGAGGAGAGCGCTGCCTCCCTTTGCACAGCAGCAGTACTCTCAAACCTCAGCACCCTATCCCTGTCAGCAGATGAAGAGGAGACACCTTTTCTTACCTGTTTGTTTAGCTGTGAAGCGTGGATAAGTGTACAGTAAAACAGCTACTAATCTGGAGGGTGCGCTCATGAGGTAATTTAATTTTGCCTTCTGCAAACATCTGTGTGCCTGTTGACTCCTGGCACTTCAGGGGAGCGCTGTCACTGCTTTGAAATTCAAACAAGATAATTGAAAGCAAGCCCCAGGTTTTTTTGGGCTATAAGCTCAGGGCCAACCTGTTTGATTTATTTTGCTATTGACTTAACGGGACTGTTCACCTAAAGGAAGCAGGGTTTGAGCTTGAAAATAGACATTCTTTCAGCAACATATTGATTGCTGGAGCTCGATCTAGTCCATCCTTATGATGCACCCTCTGAAAAAATGGCTTCTACTCTTATCTTGGCATCTGATGTCTGGTGAATAATGACTTTAATTAAAAAAAAGACCCAGTCATTTGGTCTTTCAGATGAGATACCTGGCAAACTCAAGCATGTGGTCTGAGCAGTTCCAAATTTTTGCTTTTTCTTCCCTCTCTTATAAAATCTCCTTCTCAAGAGAGAGTCCACACTGTGTTCTTGCTCTCCTAAAGTCAATAGAAATTTTATTGTTGACTCCAGTGAATGCAGGACCACCACTGTAAGCACCACAGGAAAAGAGTGGAAATTTTCCCTGCTTACTCCGAAGAATTTTGACTCAGGCTGTAGATCTGAGAAATAAATAAATGCACTTTGTTAAATTAACAACCCCATTTTACAAAATCTGTTTTTCATATTGCCTTATAGAGAAGCTGCTGTCCTACAAGCTGGCAGCTGTTGTCATTTTTTTGGTATGTTTATTATGATTTGAGTATTAGGTACCTACATGAAAATTCAAAGTCTACCAGTAAACTTACTGCAGTAGCTATGGAAGATAATTTTATACTGTCTTCAACATTTTTCCAGCTCTCTGTAAAATACCTGCTGCATATTTCTACTGTAAGATATTTTGCTTAAAAGTACAGTAGCTTTTTCCTCAGAAAAAAAACCCCAACTAAACCCCATCTATCTTATTTGGTTTTTTATGTCGAATGTGCAAAGAGAAGGCTAGGTTTCCTTTTCGGGATTGTGTATACATAGATTCTTGTCCATTGAGGTTGTTGTGAATACAAATTTGGCAACAAAAGTCAGGCAGCCCTTTAGCAGTGCTTGAAATACTTGTGAAACGAAAACACATAGAGCAAAAAGATCATTGCCAAACCAACCTTTTAAGAAGTTATATATAAATATTTTTGAATATTCTCCTTGTCTTTGGGAAATGCCCTTAGAAGCCTAAATTGCATTGTGTAACTCTTTTGAAGGTTAAGATTTCCCACTTATCAACTCATAAAAACTTCTGCCCCCAAATTACAGGGATCTTAATCCCTCAATAAGGATGTCACCTTGGTCATATTGCATCAGGCTAAGTATTCTCCATCTCAAAATCCTGTGTCTGGTATTAGTTAGTAACAGATACTGTAAAAAACCCATAAACCCAAAATAGGGCAAGCATGGAGTGAGTATAAAACAGGACAATCCTCCAGGTTTGCCACTTGGAGGAGTATCTGTTTCTGAAGAGTGTTCTTCTTTTACCTTCCTTTCCTAAGTCAGCTGTGCCTTTGATATTACCCACACCTACACCCCTATCTGTACTGTAGTGTCTTCTTGTATAAGAAGCCTGTACTGCTTTGATGGTGAACACTTTTATTATTCTCAGCGTTGTCTCTCTGTCTAGCTCACTTATTAAAAAACTCACCCCGTTCTGTTGTGCTGTTAATTTACAAGGTGCTTTACAAACACAGATAAGAGCCATCCAAGGCTCTACTCTAAATAAGATGAGACAAATGCAAGATGAAGCACTTGAAGGCTGTTCAGGAAAGTGAAGACATGGAAATGACTTATGCAAAGAGGAGAGGGAGTTTGTGAAGTCGGGTGTCTGAGAATGGGTTTTAGGCAGGGCAGAGAGTAAGTTTGGCAGTGGAGGAAAATGGTGAGGTGCAAGGAGCAGTGGAGTTAAGATGTGAAGGCAGGAGCAAGGAAAGGAGAAAAAGCAAAACACCGCTCAGAGAAACAGGGGACAGTGAACTATCAGGAAGGGCACTTAAGAGGAAAGGAATAGGATAGGAAAATTATCACAGTTTTCTTTAAAATACTTCGGGAAGAACTTGAGTAACCCATGTAGTTTGGTGTTTTTGTTGTTGTTGTTGTTGTTTTCATTGGTTGATTGTTTGGTTGTTTTTTTTGTTTGTTGGGGTTTTTTTGACAAAACTTGACTAGTGACAGCTTTTCACCCTACTTTGTTCTTCACCTACCTGCAATGATAGGCACAACAAGCAGTGCTTACACCTTGTGATGTTAGAAAGTTTCCTTACTACTTAAGATAAGTTTCCCTTGCATTAAATATTATCCTGTCCGTTGTGTCTATTTATGAAGGGAAAGAATGAAATGTAAAACCTAAAGCAAGCCAGGAAGCCAAAGGAGGAGGAGTGTGCTGTATCTCTGCATGTCTTCTTGTCTAATCCATCTAATTGACTACTCCAGTCACCTTTCCTCCCTATGGCTTTGTAAGGGCCAGAGAAGACAGATTGAAAAATTGACTTGTTATGATGAACTTATCTTTGTTAGTAAGAATATTAAGCGGTGCTTAGTGACATGGTTTAACGGTGACTTGGCAGTGCTGGTTTTATGGTTGGACTCGATGATCTTAAAGGTCTTTTCTAACCTAAATTATTCAATGAATAGGATAAACTTGAGAACAAAGACAGGTTCTACAAGATGTTTTGCCCTTTTATCTTCCTTGGATTTTAAACTGGCATTTGGGATTGAATATTTTGTAGGACTATGTGAACTGCCTTTTCTTTATGCACTGATGTTTTGTTTTGCTCTCCATCACTTATCTTGGCAATTATTAGGCCAGCACCAAGTCAAGCAAGGGACATGCGAAGTTGTGGCAGTGCACCGCTGCTGCAATAAGAACCGGATTGAAGAACGATCACAAACAGTCAAGTGTTCCTGCTTCCCAGGGCAGGTGGCTGGTACGACAAGGGCTCAGCCCTCGTGCGTGGAAGGTAAGCAGTCTCCTGCTCAATCATGGTTCATTAAGATTGTTTGAGAAGTTTAGTCTCCTTGATTGTTTGACTTCCCACTGCCTCAAAAACATAATCCTTCCTTTTGTTAATTTTGGAAACATCTCTGTGCATTGATGATAATGAGACTGTGCATAAATCTGGGTGTAATTAATCCTCTTAATATATGTACTCGTCCATTTCACATCTGTGCCAATAAAACTGATTTTTTTCACACAAGAATTCTCCTTTAAAACTAGTCTGAAAACAGCATAAGCAAAGGAATTCAAGCTTATGATATTAACCCTTCAAGTCATCTTTAGACTTAGTAACTTGGTTAAAAATTCACTGGATAATAAATGCAACCCTAAGACTGAGCATGCAGAGATAGTACTGGAACATCTGATTTTGAGACATGTTCTCTAGACGAATGTTTCACCGTTTTATGTGCCTAATGAGCTCTTATGCTGGACACCAGTGCTGCAGTGATGCCCCTTGTTTATTCAGTTCCATGTGTTGTCGCCTGAAAAACATTAGAGTTTGGAGAGCAGAACAAGTGTACTGCTGCACAGGACACAATGTCTGAGCTGGGACACCTGCCTGGTGGATGAAAAATGTGGTACAGTTGCCTTAGTCTGTCACCTTCCTGGGTAGATGTTGAAATACTCACAGAGCTCAACGTTGCCATCTTTATGTTTTTAGCAGTATAATTTATTGGAAATTAAATTGATTATATACACTAAAGATAAAATCTTATCTTGATTGTACTGTTGATCCAGGGTGACCTCTGGCTATATAAAACTTGTGTCCTTGAAGTTCACTCTGCACCTCACCCCACTATTTTCCTCTCTGTTTAATTTAATAAACAGTTATTCCAGGACGGATATTTTTTAATTTTATTTTTAGAAAAAGTCTAAAAGTTGCCAGGTGCCCCATTTCATTAATTCATAAGCATCCTGATTTTATTCCTTTTCACAGAGAATTGCAACTATTTCAAGTTAAACATAAAACAAATCTTCAAAATCCAGTGTTTAATCTAACAGTCAGAGGTATTTAATTTGAAACATAAAATGCTAAATACATGTGACATCTGATTTATTTTTTTTTTAACCTGTTACCTGTTCAGAGAACCTCTATTTAAGAAAGTAGATTTTTTTATTTTTCAGATGCTTAGTCTTTTCATGCTTTGTAATTCAGGAATACAATCAACTTTAACTGTGCAATTTATTAAGTAATTTTCTTGTCAAATCAGAAGTAGCTTCTATATTTTGGGATAAGACACCAAACAGCAGAAATACTTTTGCATACAACAGATAATAAAAGTCAGGCATAAAACTTAAACTTGCTTAAGGATTGCAAAGGTGACACTGTCATCCTATGATAGAAAGACATAAATGCACGATACCGTAGAAGCTTATTTCTGTCAATGCAAATAGTTGCTGAAAGAATTTAGCAGGTGTTTTTCCATCAAGTACAGTTGAAATTAAATACAACAAAATATTTTGAATGTAAGATTTTGGATTCTAAAGTGGAAGCCTTTGATTCCCCCTCACTCCTTAAGGTAATGCATCGCTTATTTTTGCAAGCAGCTGGGGCTACAGTCAGTTGCTGTAGCACTGAAACTTTAAGTATCTTTCCTTAGCCTTGGGATCAGATGTGTTTTCTCCCACTCGGTACATATTCTTCAGTAGGCTTCTATACTGTTTGTGTCTTGAATTTGCGCGTTTCAGTCTGATACAGACATTTCATTTTCTTTTCAAGCACCTTTTTACTGAATGCAAGGCTGTTTAATTTGTATGTATTTCACCCTGAGCTTCAAGGGAAGGACATGCCCTCAGCACAGAGTTACTTTTCTATCCAAAAGAAAAGATTTTGTAGGGCAATTGGCTTGTAATTGTCTTTTAAAGTATTTTCTTTAAACTACTTTGAACTTCAGGCCTCATACAGCATCGTCTGCATTAGGGCAGCAATTGCCTCTGTACTGTTGGTCATGCATGGTATGCACATGGGGGTTGGTGCCTGTAGTTCCTACCTCAAATCACAGAGTCACAGTTGTAAAGGACCCGTAAGGATCATCAAATCCAACGCCCTGCTCCTTACAGGACTACCTAAAACTAAATCATGTGACTAAGACTTGTCCAGATGCTCCCTGAACTCTGGTAGATTTGGTGCTGTGATCACTTCTCTGGGGAGCCAGTTCCAGTTCCCAACCACCCTCATACTATTTATGTGCTAAACTGGTTTTGAACAAAATAAGAAAACAATGTAGTTCCCATTCACTGAGTATGTGTCCAGAAAGTACCACCCACCTGCTGTCAGTCTGCACAATTTCTAGTCACAGACAGAAAAATGCTTTTACCTATTGGAATTCTTGGTAAAAATAGCTTAGTGCTTTAGTAGTTTTTATAGCAGATACGACTAGTTATGTTCTATTTAAATTTAGAAAATATGTTCTGTTTGGATTTTAGCCTCTCTACACACTCAAAAGGAAAATAACTTTGTGCAAGTCATGCTGAAAAACAGTAGCAAGTAAGATGAAATCACGCCAACGTTGTCTGTGAACTTTTCAAGCTTTGTGTGCTTCAGCTGTTCTTGAACAGCACCAAGAAGACCAGTAGAGCAGAGTAAATAGGATGGTATTTCATGTTCTGTGCAGAGTAACTGCCTTTATAAAGCTATTGGAATGTAATTATGTTTTCCCTTCTTGGCCAAACAAATGGATGGTTATATAATTAAATAATTACAATTAATTTTGGCGAGATCTGCATGATGATTTTACAGTCTGCTGCTTCTTGCTATTTTTAAATGTAGGTCCAATTTCTCTTTCAGTGGTAGCAACCCAGGAAACAATGAGCTGATTCCAGCTTTCCTATAGGTCAGGCAAGCATGTCATAGGTTTGTAGATTCTTCATGAGAAATTAAGACTACTCCAGGAAACAGATTCTCACAAAATATGGAAGACTGCAAAGGTCTGGGACTCTAGCAAAGTTTAGACAAACTGTACTTAACACTCTGTTCTGGACTCCTACCTGACATTTGAGTGACTTTCTGCTGCTATAAACTCTTTGGATTATTATTATTATTTTTTTTAATTAATAATTTGAAAATTAAAATGAGCCTTTATTTTATTAAAACCTTTTATAAGGTTTTAAATTTAGTTGGGTATTTTTCCTTAGTTTTCTCACTCTTGCAGCATACGGATTTCCTGACCTAGATCCGCCTGCATTTCAGTGACAGCTTGTTTGTTCATTTGAGTGGGGATAGAGCCTCGTTCATCAAACAGAGCTCTTTGCTTATGAGTATTGAGTATTGTGCCCTTTTTTATATATAGGCTTATAAAGCCCATCAGCAATATATAGGCTTATAAAGCCCATCAGCATGTATTTTAGGATACAGTCATAGGCCAGCTGGATATGTATGTTTTGAAATAAGTTGACAGATGCTAAAGAATTTTACACGCTGTCAAATATAAAGCAGCAGTTTGTTGGGGCAGTGCTATATATGTTAAGACTAAGCCCTGCTCAAAAAGGTAGTGAGTATGGGTGCCAACATTCACAGCTACCAAAATTTGCGGAAGACACCCTACTCGAGCCAAGTCAGAATGGACATTTGCATCATTACACTCAGGCATACATCTACAAAGAGAAGTGAGAGTTTTTCTTGTGCTATATGCTTAGGAGGAGACTAAATACTTGTGTTAAAGAGGAAATAATAGATAGCCAGGTGAGTTCCAAGGAAAAAGGAAGTAGATGAGAGTACAGGGCAAGAATTCCTTGGATCAGGATATTTTTTATCCTTTGCCCATGATAACGCACGTAGATAACTGCATTTGGGATGCATCCAACAAGAAACTGTCATTTGTGTATTTGAACTTAGTTGTGAAAGTTAATGACAAGCATTGGCAAGCAAAAAAAGCAGGACTAGTTCTTCCATACACATCCACACCTCATTTTCCTGCCGGTTATTTGAACTTCCAAGCACAGGACCATCTGATACTTTGAGAAATGGTGCTGCAGATAAACTGAGCCACTAAACTCAGGAAAAACAAACAAAAAACAAACAAAAAACCCCCAGAGAAAGTATTTAAATATGCAGAGAGGACATACCCCACAGCCTGTGTACCCTGCCTTGAGTTGTAGCTATACTACTTGATTGCAGCTGTACAAAATTCTGCTTAGCAAAGGTCAACTCATTCCTCTGTCAATGACTAAATTACATTTAAAGTAGTCATAAGATTTTGTTTATACCCATTTTCTTTATGGAAATAAACATCCTTGAGTAAGTACCTCCAGCTTGTCTAACAGCTACTGCCAAGAAGATAAAACATTAATAACTTTTGTCTGTAGAGTAGCTATCTTAGCTAAGTGCATTAAATGCCTTTAAGCAAATCATCACTAGCCAAATCATCTTCCATGCAAGCAATTGTATTAGTCCTAGAATTTATGAGGAGGAAACAGACTGGAAAGAATGTGAATGGGACTAAAGAATTTAAAAAGAATTTTCTGTGGGGCCAAAGATCTGCAATGAAGAAAGAAGAGGTTTAGCTGAAAACCTGTCTGGCTTACAGACTGAAGGAAAAAGAGCATATAGAAACAGGAAAACAAAAATCAATACATAAGAAATAGATAACAGAAGAAATGGCTGAGAAGATTCCCACTGTTTTTGCATGGATTTCAGCATACTTGAGGATTCAAAAGGATGCTAATGCTGCGTCAGTATTCAAAGAATAAAAAGAAATATGCAGTAGAATCATGTATTGAAAATTTATATGTTGGAAAGCTTAATCCAGTGGATTTTTCCAGACTAAAGGCAGTATGAATTTGCTTGTTCAAGTAGAACACATAAAAATCCTGAAGAAATGAATATTGGCCCATAATGAATGAAATATTGACATTATTAATGCTGAGGCCGATCTCTATCACAGTTCTCATTTTGGTAAGTAACAGGTACTTTCTAACTTATTGTTGGCTAAAGAAGGTGCTGGCCAACATCTACTCAGATGAGACTTTTTAAAAAAAATAAAAATCTGACCCTGGTTAGTTTAGAGTCCTAACAAGCTGGCTAATAGATCTTTGGTCTGTTGTTGTAATTCAAAATGTATTTTAGAATGCTTGGGATATTGTAAAAGAGCACTGGTATTGTACTAATTTTGAGATAAACAGCATGGTTGAGATACTTTGGGACAACTAAGGCAGATCTCAGTCCTGTGCAAGTAACTGAGAAGCTGATATAGTATCCAGTGAGCAAGGAATTCCTGGAGTACAGATTTGCCAGACTCAACTGATTTTGTTTGCTGAGGAGCTTTCAAGACTAATACAGATAGTTTCTGGGTTTGATAGATGGAAGCCAGAGTTTTCCAAGTTACCTCGGAAGATAATGTGTCATTTATTCAACAAAAGATTTGGTTGCTAAGTACTTTTGAGGATTCATGTCTTATTTTTTGTGAGCTATTTAATTTTGGATGATATGCCATTGTGTGTGCTGCTCGGTGTCAGTTACCCAGCACACCTCAAAACCACATCTCTCTGCAGAGTCATCAGTGGGAAGAGGTAGTCAAACGGTGCCTACCTACTGGGATTTCACAGTGCTTACCTCTACACTTGACACTCTGCAACATTCTCAGCAGTGACCCAAAAGTAAATATAGAACCTCTTCTGACAAAAACACGTATGAGTTTGATTCTGTAGGGCAAAGGAGTAATTAAGGAGAAGCCCAAGGAAGGCAGTCACGTGTCCTAGTCCTACTCACAGGAGGTGGAACCTGGTTGAAATAACTGTGTTAATAAAGACAAATGTATTGCAGTGTGAAACAGAAGTTCAATCAGCCCAGCTTATCAGGCAGAAGATTGAAAAGTTACTGGATTGCAGCGTGTTTAATACCTTCCCAGGGAGAAAATTATGATTGCTAACAGGTACATTTTCTGCGGTCTCAGAACATATTACACCCAAATCAATATGAGAAAGGTTGGATCTAAGGAGCTTTCAGAATGACAGAGACACAAAGGATTCTAGGTACTCATAGGTGAGTGAAAGGTGCTTTTCAAGGTCTAGTTGAACTCCTGTTTTTAAGGTAGCACTAAGTATATGACAGCATGTTCGCATGGCAAGAGTGCATATCACCGCATCGACACTTCCAACAGCACTGTGCAGAGCAGCTGTGCCAGGTGGTAACCAGGCTTCCCAGGACGACCTGCTGGCTTAGAAGCAGAGCTCTAAGATACAGCAACCTTACTACTGGGATCACCTGCTGGCTTAGGGACCTCTTTATTTGCCCTCAGTCATCTTGAATCTGGCCTTCTAGACTTACTTGTCTTTAGTAGTACAGAAATTGAAACAAAATTAGAAAGAAGCAGAGTTAAAACATATAAAATAGATGACTGGACCCATGTTTGGGGTGGAAATGGTCCCTCATTTCCTAGGAAGTTCAGTCAAGTTTCACCCATTCTGTCAACAATCAATCAACATCAATACAAATGACCTAAGATCCAAATGACTGATGAAAGGAATCATACATTTATTTTATAAGTTTGTGAGATTGAGAGAATAATTTATAAAAGCCAGACTGGTGTTCCAGAACTATATTTTTCATAGTGCTTTTCATATAAGCTTTGAGTGAAAGTGTAACCCCAAAGTTATTGAATCAACATTTCAGCAATATCCTGATGTGCTTGTCTGCTCGTCACCCTAATTTGAAGGCTGCAGATGTACGAACCTACCTCGAAATTAAAAGGAAAAAAGTTCTTTACAAGAAGTAGACTAAATTGGTTTTTGTTCATCTCTTTTGGATGTGACAACTTTTAAATCATGCAATTCAATATTTTGTGCACATAGTGGCATAATGCAGACTAGCTACATCAACATTTTAAACTCTCTTTTATTTTGAAATACTATTTAGACTATATAAGATTGCCTATTTCATAATAATTTTCTGGGATTTGATGAATCCCATGAACAATGCAAAACTGAGAAATGCATGCAGATGTTCACAGCTGTTTGTAGGAAGGTATATCTCTTGTTAACACAATATTATAAAGTCACAACTGCATATGTAAAAATATCAGGCATGATCTTATTAGTGGAAATTGGCTTAAGGGTAGAAAATTAAGAAATTCTCCTAGTTCAGATGTGCTACTTTATAGTCTTCCAAAATGTACTGCAAAACTGGCAGTGTAGCGGCAAGCAGATTTTTTTATTAATAATCTAATGCTTTCCAGTGGTTTCCACTATTTGCTGACAGACCTCACATTCTTACCTCTCTGTGCAATTCTATTTTCTCAGCCAGTGAAGGCAGAAACTGGCATTTCTTCATCCAGTGTCACGTATGCATGTCTGGGTTAAACAGGAAGCCTTGGTTTCATTCTACCTTAGAGCAGGTACTTGACTGAAGCATGTAAATGGAAGAGGCAGGTCATCTTTCTAGTCAGAGGAGATGGAAAGGCACTTCCAGACATCAGTTTCAATGCTGTACATTTGCGTATGGAATTTACCCTTCAGTGTGCTGGTGAAGTTTTTTAGCCAAGTTTTTAGCTCAAACACAATCACTGTAATTAGCTATTAAAATAGTAACTGTTGGTTCTACGTTTTGAAATCAAACAACTGACCATTGCACAGACAAGCTCTCTGATAAACTCCCAAAGTAATGAAAAAATTGTATTCTATTTCTCTTTCCCGTTTCTTTTTCTAGCTTCCATTGTCCTACAGAAGTGGTGGTGTCATATGAACCCCTGCTTGGATGGAGAGGACTGTAAAGTACTACCAGACTATTCAGGTTGGTCTTGCAGCAGTGGAAATAAAGTCAAAACCACAAAGGCAAGTACAGAGATCACCTATATTTAAAGGTGGCTGTCTGCTGATAGCACTTGCTTATTGCATTGCATCTGCGGGTGTGAGCACCTGTACTGGACTCCGCAATGTTTTGGAAAATGGTGATTAATGCAGTTGTTCTCAGAGAGGGAAATGTTGGGTCAGAACTGTCCCTCCAGTGCAGGTCTGGTTAAGCTATTGGGTGCTGGCGCTGAAGTGAAGGAGGCCCTGCTTCTGTCTTTAGCGAGCAAAGAAACTGTTCCTTTGTGACCAGTGCTAGAGGGCTAATCATGTTCCGGGATCAATTCTTCAATTTGCAAACTGAGCACACAGATCCAAAATCTTTACCAGTGTCACCTAAAGTTAGATTCCTGTCCTACTGGAAAGCCGTTTTAGCTTCTGAAAGCAGCAGCCTGTGTTGGGCAGTTGGCAGTTGTTGCACTGATGTCAGTGGGAACTGTGGGACACTGAGCACCACTGGAAATGAGGCTGGTTCAGCTAATTTCTAATTATAGCCTATCCTGTGGGGAGGATTTTTATTTATTTTTTTAAAGCCACTTTGCTATGCCATCCTACTTCTTAATTAATAGCCAGCCGAGAGAAAATATCATGTCCTCTGTCTACTTAACAATCTAAAATGAGTTCAGTGCATTGAAGTTCAACAAGTCATAGCAAACTGTATCTAAATATATCATAAAGTCTTTAGCAGGCAATAGCAAGGGAAGACATATGCTTCATGTTTCCCTTTACAGCCTCTTCTAGTGGGGAATGAATGTTGATTAGGTTACAATCTGAGTTAATAAGCAAATACTGACACCAAATGTGGTTTAATAATGTCTGCTCTAAGGAGCGAAAACTGTACTAATTTCTGGATGAAGGAAAGAGAATTAGATGGTTTGTGGAGCTGTGGTGTGGTACCGTGATCTAAAGCCCAGCTACAGACATTGCCCAGTGGCAGGCTCGCTGGAAAAATCTAACCAGACCAACCAGTCTGAAAAACCCTATTGCTGTTTTCAAGATCAGAGGAACTGTTGCAATCAAGGTTAATTTTTAAATGCCAAAGATGTAGTCC
>WEIS01000862.1:1957-18291 GCA_013389965.1 Todus mexicanus | reverse complement strand
TGAAATACTTTCCAAAGCAAGCACTTGGTGCACACTTTTCCACATTTCCTGAGAGCCTCCCAGTTGTTGCCCAGTGTAATCTTTTCATTTTAAAACTAAACCTGAACCTCATCTTTTCATGAGCTGCAGAATATTCAACTCAAAAAGAATTAAAGGGCAGGAATCAGTAAGATCAGAACAACAAAATAGCTCTTAGCATTGAAGGTTTCAGGAGCCATTGGAGACTTTGCACCATACCAAGCTTCATTACAATCTAAGAAACACTTTCATGACCTTGGATATTACAGCATAATGTTGTTTATGGTAAAGGGTAAACAACAGCTGCTGTAACCTAGTCTTTCTACTTCCTTTAAAATGCTCCAGGCAAATCAGAAGACAGTAAAATGTAACTCAAACCAGACTTCATCCTGAGGCAGCAGATGCAGAGAGGCTGCACCTATGTCAGTAATCTCTCTTGAACTTTCTATTTTAAGCATAAAGTCTGTGATTGTAGAAGACAAACTACAGAAAGATGAACTTCTGGTACCTTGTCCAGTAGTATGTGAACATGACATGGGAACAATGAGGTAAAGTGTGCTCAGGGATAAAAAACAGTTACAGTTCATACTGAATGCAGGTTTCCTCATGTAAAGTATTATGAAAATGAAGTACACATGAAACTCCCTCTGCTTCAGCCTTCTTATATCTGACTTATAGATACTAGTCTCCATGACCATCCAGAAGGACACTTAAAAACCTGGATCAAGTTTGCAAAAGGCTCAATCTAGAGTCAGTGGGAAAAGATGGGCTCCGCCAGCACTTCAAAGTAGAAGCCTCATCTCATTCCTAAAAACTGCCTTTTGGAGAAGCATGTCTCACACCATAGGGCTCACTGTGTCCGTGGCGCAGCCAGCAGCATCAGCTTTTCATTACAGAAAAGCTCTTCCACTGCTGCCAAGAGACATCTCCCCTCTCCTCATCCCACCCCAGCAGATACCTGGGGTTTTTTGACATGTCAGTCTTCTCCCGAACGATACTGGGTGACCACACAGACCTTCCTGCATCTGGAAGGGGTATAGGGTTGTTCCGAGTTACGTCAGAGTAAAAAGGCAGCGTAACTACAGCTGAATGTTTGCAATCATCTCCTTTCAGCATCGTAGGTGTTAATTTCCAGCAACATACAGAGCCAAGACACATTTAATGTGTTATATTATGTCACATGCATAGTTTATAATAAACAACTTGAATTCCAAAAGCCAGAAGAATGAAGTTTGTCATCTTTATACTCTTGAAAATATTAAATATGAAAGTCACATGCAAAATGGAGAAGATGCTGATTTTCTCTCTCTGTCGAATGTGGTACTGACTGCTTTCAGAGTTCAGAAAAATCTTGAGTTTCATGCATGAAAATGCACTCTCCACAATCTATGACTCACTTGAGTTACAATTCCTGGCCTTCCAGCAAACAGGAAAGCTGAACTGCACTGTGCTGCCACCGGGAGGCACAGTCAGTTGTTACAGTTTGGATTTTCCTGATTTCTTTATTTCAGAAATAGCTCATCTTAAGAATTTGACTAAAAGATATATTCAGCTTTGTTCCAGCAGAAGACGACATGAAAAAATTATTCATTCAATCATGTAAAAATAAAAATCCTAAATTCTATCCACATAAAACTGTGAAAGCAACCCACTGCCAGCATAGATTTTAGCTATTTCAAGTTGAAGTGTGACTTCAGTTCAACATGAAGGGGCTACCCATAAAATTCTTTTTAGGATAGATTTTTTTAACATGCCCAGATAGGTGGCTAAAATCAAATACAGTGTAAGCTACTTGCAGTAGTGCAGAAAAGAATTTTATTAGTGAAAAATAGTGATATTCTATTAATTGGAGAGAAGATGAATATTTTTTCATTAAAATAAAATATGGGAGTTTTAATTGCAATTTTAATGCTTTAGGCTATAAATAGATCTGAATTCAATGGCAGAAGTGTTGCTTGCTGCTATACATTATTTTTACTTCAATCATGTTTTAGCCACTTGGAAATCAAATTATGGCTTGATAAAGTGACTTGGTACTTTTCACAAGTTGCAGCCGCTTTAAAATTAATCCTTCAATGCAAGTGCTTTCAAGTGTGATACAGGAGGAAAAAAAAGAAAGTTTGAATATAAACTTAAAAATCAAAGCAGCCTCAGGAATCTCTCATTTTGAGGAAGCTTTTTTCAACAAAAGAGAGCTACAACATTAAACATACGCAAGTAGTTTTTAATTGCACTATCTTTAAGGTAGATCAGAAATCGAGCACCAAACAAACCCCACAGGAGCAGTGTGTGCAGCAAAGGGGACAGGCATAAGTCTCTGCTTTCAAGCCACCAGATGCTAGAGTTCAGTCCAAAGTAAAATTACCATTACGTGGTACTGATATAACACCTGTAACCGCTTTTTAGCTCCTTAACCCCCTCAAGGTGAGGCCCTTACAGCCAAACATGCCTGATACTTAATACAGCTTGTTTTATAAATAGCATTGCAGAAACCCCATCCAGCAGCTCCTTGGTGGTAATTTGGACAGAGCAAGTGTAAGAGCCATTTTCTGACCTTGTCCCTTTTCTGCCTGGAGCCCTCACCCTAGGCTCAGATAGTCCAGCCATGGCTCAAGCACAGCTAAATGACTCATTTCAGACCTTTCCAGCCATGCTCAGAAGTCAGGCTGGTCTCTGCCAGGTGCTTTTCAGTTGCTCTGGGGACACACATAGGGGTGAAGGTTTTAAGGCTCAGGACTGATCTTTGTCTAAAACCGAGGCCATGCACCGTGGAGGTGATGGCAGGAGACCAGTGACAGGTATTGATACGTTGCAGTCATGGGGTATGAGGGTTGGACGCATGCATTGGGGTGAGCTGGTCCCATGGGGCCAGATGTCAACCTCCAAAACACAAGTACAGACCAGAGAACAGATATACCCAGCGTCTGGATTTGCTGCTTGTTCCTGTCCTGCCCTGAGGCAGGAGAATGATGACACAAGTAAGGAAATGCCATTTATGGAGGATGTCTGAAGTGTACATTGAGCAGCTGTTGGAGTACACAAGTGCACAGGGGACCCCATAAGGATTTTCTCACAGCCTTCAGACACATGTCGTATCTGTGGCTCTCTGGAGGCTTCTAGGAGGCTTGCAATAAAGATATAATAATGCAGCATCCCAGACTTAAGAGTTTTAATTCAGGAGTGTAAAATGCAGCTGTTATATTTTATCATTTTATCAAGTGCCATTATGTTTTTAAAAACAGAAATATGAAACATAGCTTCTATCCAGAGACCTAAGTACACAACTTACTTCCTACCTACTCAGCTACTAACTGAAAAAGTATACTCTTCATTTAGACCTAACAGCTTCAGAAATGCTTTGATAAAGGCCATTAAGAAAATAGCTGGTTTAAGAGAGATATATTCTAAACATGATTCAATCTAAGTGTGGTGCTGTTGCTGAATTGCTAAGAAACTTGATAGCTAAAGTACCATGTTTATAATATTTCAGGATGAAGTATTACAAATGATCTTGTAAGTAGAATAACCAATTGATATAAAACTCAAAACTTGAAGAAAAAATGTTAATGTAATAGGTTATCAGCTGGGAGTCTCCCTGTTTAGCATAAAGCAAGTCATCTAGACTTGTATTTTCAAATATTTATCTAAGTAAATACAAAGAGAGACAGATTGGCAGCCATCCACCGTTTTCAACAACATCTGGATGAGTTAGGTACTTAACTTCCATTGCTGTCAGCAGGAGTTAAATGCTTAATGTATTTGGATGCTTTAGAAAATCACATTAGGCACTTTACACATTTGTGCGCCTAAATATCTTTCATTTTATGGCCTTTAGTTTTCAAGTGCCTCAGTCTTGCTCTTCTCAAATGAGAATAACTGCATTTGCCTAATTCACAGGGGAACTGGAAAAGGCAATGAAGACTGAGGTGTTTGAATATTGCAGTAATGGGATATAAACAAACATGGAGGAAGGATAGGCTGAGGGCAAAAAAGCAACTGGATCTTAAGGTGATATCAATAACGCAATACAAAACCACTATTGTGCAAACACCAGCAGGAGAGAAAGAGCCCAGGAGGCAAACGCAGAAGTATTTAACAACTTATTCAGACCAGAAGGCTGTCTACTTATTCATATGAAATCAACAAGTACAAAAACCACCCTGAAAAGGTAGGATACTGCACCTCAGAGATCACCTCCTGTCCCTTTTCATGAAAACACAAGGAAAACACAGATACTTCAGTACCCTTCACAGTGCGAGAAGTCAGGCTTGATGAGACTCTAAGCAATCTCCTCTAGTTGAGGATGTCCCTGCTCACTGCAAGAGGGTTAGACTAGATGATCTATAGCGGTCCCTTCCAATCCAGAATATTCTATGACCCTATTTGTGAATCCCTCCTCATCTTTTTTTTTATGGATGCAAGCTTCTTGTCTTTAGCTTTAATTCCTTCCCAAACAAACAACGTGCCCTCCATCCCACAAACAGAAATAACTATCACAGCCATCCCACCTCACCTGCCTTCCTCTCAAAGTACCTAAAAGGCAACAAACAAAACTATAATACAGACTTGAATCTGAATATCAGGAAAATCATGGTGACTAAAGATGAACTTTAGTCCCAAGGGAAGCAAATACAACTCCAATGAAAATTTCACCTAGAGTGCTTGATACAGGCCAGTTACTGGTATCTTGTAAAAAAAAGAATTTACTAAGAAAAAACCACAATCACATCACCTGACAAGTTAAGTCTAGGACTGGTGAGAAAAGCAAGAAATTGGTAATAAACATCTAGTAGCAAAATTCCTGTCTAGTCAGGAGGAGGACTAGAGGATTTAAGAGGCCTTTTCCATATCTAGATTCTGTAATTGTCATGATAAATGTGCCTAAAGCTTTAGCTTGCTACAGTAGATCAAGCAAAGTATCCAAGAGATCAAAGTAACTTATACGCTTAATTGTCCAATACTGTCTTAAGCATGTAATCAATCTAATCAGTAATTCACCAAAAAAATCAATTCCGCATACTCTAGAGAAAGCAGATATCCATTATTCAATAACTTCTACAAGCTGCTATAAATGTAAAATAAAGAAAAATGACCTTGAAAGCCATCAGATATGCTCCCACACTTACCAAAGCACATCTGTTGCACAGTACTGCAGCCTTCCCTTCGTAAGATTATATTTTTTCTGTCTTAAGTGGAAATTTCATAAAGGCTATAATACTATTTTAGGATACTCGCTAGGTAGTGCTTATCATGCCAGCCAATATGGGTCACCTCTGTTGATCCTAGAGCAGTCCAGTAAAATATATCCTGCTTGCTTGCTCAGGTGACTGCAGAGTCAGAAGTATCCTGAAACCCAAACTCAGAGCCATCAAGTATACTACAACCACAGTGGTTAAAATATCTCAAAAAAGATAAAGCTTCATTGTCCACCTACCACATCTAAGTGGTCATGTGGACCTTGAGCTGTTGAGGGAGTCAAACTCAAGAATGAACAGAAGCTCACATCATCCAGAGACTATTCATCCTTGCGTTTTGGCACAAAACACTGTATTTGTGTGTTCATTTACTTCCTTTAAGCAAATAGAGAGTATAAAACTTGGGCTTTAATCCCCCCTTGTCAATCAAAGCATCTGAGGAGAAGGACGACAGTCACAAGTCACTGTTGGTGAGGAAGTGCACTCACACTAATGCAGTTTTGAGTAATTCCAAAATTTCCATTGGCTATCTGAAATTATTACAGTAACAATCGGTCTAGTTTTAAATACCCTGAAAGAAACAAATCTGACTTTCGATCCTGAAGAAAATCTCCAATGTGACAAATTAACTTGGGGATGCTTTTGCAAAACACATAACATTCATTCTCCCTGCTCCACCCTCCCCGACCCCCATGGCATTTACTTTTTACTAGCTTGAACAGGTTTTCTCCCCATTTATTTTCATTTGGTCTTACACTTTCTTCTAGAAATAGGCAAACATTTCTGTTCATCTCTCCTCCTCCCTGCTCCTGCTAGCAGCACTGTATCAAAGGCTGGAAAGCACATCACAAATAAAGCTATTAGTAGAATAGTGTGAAAAATAGAGTTTCAGTCCAATGACCAACAAAAATGAAAAATTAATTTCAAGTCTTCCCAAACTGAACAAGGCCTCCTGGGCCAGCAGGTTTATTCCTCTAGAGCTTCTTGGGTTTGCTTTTTCAGCAAATTTTATAAGTACACTCATAATATTTATGTCAAGGTCATTAATGAATATATTAAAGTCTGAAGCATAACCACTGTGGATTTTTTTCCTGACACATTTGTTATCATAAAATGGTTTGGGTTAGAAGGGACCTTTTAAAGATTACCTAGTCCAACTCCCCTGCCATGGGCAGGGACATCTTCCACTACATCAAGTTGCTCAAAGCCCCAGACAACCTGGCCTTGAACACTTCTAGGGATGGGGCATCCACAGCTTCTCTGGGCAACCTGTTCAAGTGCCTCACTATATTCATCATAAAAAAATTCTTTCTTGTACCCAATTTAAATCTAAAATCTTTCCACTTAAATCCATTACCCCTTGTCCTGTCCTGATAAAAAGTCTCCACCTTATTAGTGGATTTGCCCACCAATTCAGCTCACTCTGCAGCCAGAGGAACATAGTGGTGGTGGAGGAGGGTGGGGGGCTTATTTGCACCTCAAATATTGTGTTCGATTCTGGACCTCACACTACAAGAAGGACATTGAGGTGCTTAAGCATGTCCAAAGAAGAATAATGAAGCTGGTGAAGGGTCTAGAGAACAAGTCTTATGAGTAGCATCTGATGGAACTAGGGCGGTTTAGCCTGGAGAAAAGGAGGATCAGAGGCAAACTTACTGCTCTTAACAACTCCCTGAAAGGAGGTTGTAACGAGGTGGACAGTCAGTCTGTTCTCCCATGTAACAAGACACAGGACAAGAGGAAATGGCCTCAAGTTGCACCAGAGCGGGGGGATTAGATCTGATACTGGGAAAAATTTCTTCCCCAAAAGGGCTAGTAAGCACTGGAACAGAATTGGCCAGGGAAGTGGTGGAGTCACCATCCCCGGAAGATTTTAAAAGATGTCGTGTTGAGGGACGTCGGTTAGTGGTGACGTGGCAGAGCTGGATTAACAGATGAACTTGATGGTCTTAAAGGTCTCTTCTAACCCAAACAATTCTATAATTCTGAATATATGCCATATCGGTAACACTACACATATCACTGCAACTTCAGCCACATACCCATTTTATTACTTTTGCTGCTGAAATCGAGATGAGCTGACATTTGCCTTTTCCCCTCCAGCAACACCAGCACAGGGGCTCAGCTGTCCCCTGACAGGCCGGGACCAGCACTTTCCTTGTCAGCCATTTTCCCCCCCTCAAAGCATAGGGCGGGACAGCTTTTCCCAAGTCGCAGACCATTTTATGTTTCCTCTTGTGTTTTGCCAAAAGTGGTATGAGGTACAACATTTCAATAGCCAGGGTTTCCCAAATTTCTGACATTTGGTGCCAATTTGGCGTCCATGTAGTGGGGAGGGGTAGCTATGGGGCCTGCGTGAGGCAAGGCCGGTGCTGCCCCATATCAGACACAGCCAGTTCTGCACAGCCCCACCACAGGCCACCACTGAGCTCCCCGCGGGGGCATTGTTGGCACCTCAGGGAAAAGCTATTTCAGAAAGAGACAAACTCTGAGGGGAAAAAAAAGCATTAAAACCAGCCCCACAGCACTGAGAGAAGGTGGGGAGAGCAGCTCCAGGCCCTGCAGTGGGTATGTCCCATGGGGAGCTGGCAGACATTCCCCAAAGCAATACCTGTCTTTAACAGATATCTCACAGGTAAATACAAGGAGATAGGTTCTTTACACCATTCACCCCTTCAGGGTTACAAACACATATGCATACGACAGCTCCTGAATCAGATAAGTCATGCAGCTAATAACTGTTATAAGAAAAACTATTAATAAACGCAATGTGTATTAACTCTTCCATAATCACAAAACCTGCTAAGCTTAAAAGATGAAAACTGTTAAAAATTAAAAGATTTGACTGTCCCTACTGCATGTTAAAAGCGTGCATCCCATAGCAAAATCAGCTCCCAGATGATACCTGGCATTCTTACTATCGACCCCCAGAGCAAGGACCTTCCACTTTGTACTCCTGAATTTCATTTTTTACTATTATCAAGGTCATACAAGTCTTCCTGTAAGACATCTCAAGCCTTATTGACAATCCTCCCTAGCTTTGCATCTTCAGCAAATCATATAAGCATACTCCTACCTCTGCCAAGGTCATTAATAAAAGTATTAAACATGATTGATCCCAAAAGCAATTTATGGGCAGCTCCATCAAAAAACTGCTCCTGCCTGTTTCTGTGTCCTCATAACCAGCTGCCCTAGCTCCACCACAAGCTAATGGTTCTCCTGTACTGCACCAGCATTTGAGGTTTTCAACCACATTAACTTCCCATGCTTAGCTCATTGATTTTTGTTTTTCAGCCACGTGGGTTTCTAATGGCTTCTTAGCTCACTGTTCAGGTGTACTATACACTTGCTAGGTTACCAGTGCTGGCAACATTTGTATTTACACTCTGACTTTGGTTATGTATTCCAGCATCACGAATTCAGTTTCCATATAGGAATTAAACTTTTTTTCCATGAATCAATCAATCAAAAGAATTGTTTTCTCTGAAAATACTGAATCCCATTCTTTAAACTTTTCTCCATTTTTTTCTCTGACATTTAATTCAAATTAAAGAAAGGAATATTTTAGGAATTAGAAAAAAAAAAATCCATTCAACTTTTTTTTAAGATACTTTCACTGAGCTCGTACTTTCAATCAACTCCATCCTGAATAAGATAAACACACATCTGGAATATCAGCATATATCTTCCTACAGAACTACACTGAAATTGTTGCAGACTGTAGCTATTACTACAGTGCTACAGGGAAGCTTTGTCCTTTCTTGGGTCCTAGCAAGGATCACTCAAAAAATCCTTTTGATTTTTAGCTCAGACAGAAGCAGCAGCACATAAATTTACTGATACATAGATTTGCAGAGAGTCGGGTAACAAGCTACACCAGGAGGCCAAACAGCAAACACCTGTGCCTGCCAAGTGGGAATCTCCTCCCTACAGTGGGGATGTTTTCCTGTCCTTCAAGTTAAACTTGAAAATAATATTTTGACGGGGATTGTGTGCACACATTGAAACTTGTAGATAGAGCATATTTAACCAAAGCAGTAAAATAGGTGTCCAAGCCTTTGACAGACGATCTTGATTCAGCTTTAAAGCTTTGAACTATGGAAAATTATTTGATTAGTAGAAGATATTCCAGGTCAGAAAAACAATATTCAAAAATCCTAATTCTAAGACTGCCTCTCATTTTCAAAGTGGAGACAAACTCACAGGCAGCTACATCACTTAGACACCATAAATATTTAAGCAGCATTTTCCTATTTAAGATTTGTTACACTTCATTCTGAATTATTATGTAATTTAAAATTAACATTATATGATAGGTTAAAATATATACCCTGTTGAGAAAGAATATTGAAATGGAAGCTTACACCTTTGAAACTAAAGCAAAAGCTACAGATTTCAGCAGACCTAATGTTCAATTCTGTTATGATCCACAATCAAAAACCAGGCACCCTGCCTTTCCAGCAGATAATTTCATTTGGTTTTACAAGCATTTTTTTCCTGAGCTGAAAGCATCAAGTTCATAGTTGCCCTTATCTTCCTCATCACAGATATCCAAGATAACCAGATTTTTTCCATACCATCTTATATACATCAATATTAGAGATGGAACTTTGGCTTCGCTACCAGAAACTATATCCCCTTATCACAGCATTTTCAAACACGCAACCTCCACAAGCTGCCTTCACAGAATTCTAACCACGCATACGCTACAAATTATTTGCATAGTTGCATTTAAATTGGTTACTTTTATCCCTTTTCTCATACAGTATCAAAAGACAAATAATATCAACCAAACAAGTCCTTAGTATCATAATTACAACCTCTTTCCTGATCTGGGCTACAGTGGCATTTACCCCAAGCAGGCCCACACTGAAAAAATCTCCTCCAAGTAACCAGAAAACAAAATCTGACAAGAAACATTGACTTTCCCAGGCTGCATTTTGTAGGTTATCTTGAACACAAATGACAATTAAATTTAGAATAACCTTGGAAGAGTGGAGCCTGCAAGTCAAAAAAAAAAAAAAATCTGAATCTGGTCCTACACACGTTATAAATCAAGAACTTTCACTTGTATCAACTAAGTTACATCAGAGAATATTATAATATGAAAACCAAATCACATCCTACTTACTTTCATTCTGTACCTTAAGCCTTGAGCGCTCAGTCACACGCAGATCAAATTCAGGTAGCAGCAAGGCTCAGTAGATTTCCAAGAAATTTTCCAGTTCAGGGACAACAATGATAAAACCTGTGGGTTTTTACACCTAATTGTCTATTTATTACCAACTGGATCGCTGTAGACAGTAGAAATTATATTAACAAACCTGCCTACCAGGAGAAAGCCTACCCTTAGCAAACAGGCCTGGAGAGAAATGGCAGAAAGCACCATACTCCTAGAAGAGCCTTATATAGTGTGGCTTGCAAGGTGATCCTCATTAGCTAATTAAACTGATAGTGTAAACAAGGCAGGGAGCAATTTTCTGATGGGCACTCTCTGATTAGGTCCAGAAGGAGGGAGATACTGATGAGTAAAGCACAGTGCTAACACCTCAATACTGCAAATAGTGTGGAGTCAGAAGTTAACTGTTATATTTATTAATATCCAAAGAGGGAGGAAGTTAAACATTTGTTCTCCTGAAGGAAGTACATAGGTATTCTCTGTGGATCAAAAGCACTCTCAGTCACTTCTCAGCCTGTCATTTGAGAAATTGATGCACTTTTCAAAACATAGTTAACTCTCATAAACTTCGTCCTTCTTTTTCTGCCTATAATCATGGATGAAAGGTTTAACTAAAAAGTTAAAACCAAGACAAATCTTGTAGGCACACCACTGAATTATTCAGCCACTGGTATTATTTTTATCAGTTGGCCATGCATGGATTTGAACTGTAATTTGTGGCCATCAGATACTTTTTAACTGCTTAAATCAAAGCCTGTGCTCTGTACTGAAAATTAACCTGAGAAAAGTGACCAAATTTAGCATGCTTATTTGGGCAGTCTTAGGGTAATTGTTTTGACCTTAATCTGTAATATTTATTCAGAGTATAGCATAAAATGGCAGTGTTATTTTTTTCATCTTTTAGAGCATTCAGATGCAAGTTAATCAGGGCATCCCTCTAAATTTCCAAGTAGAAATTACTTAGGAGCTTAAAGAGTAATTAATTAAAAATAAATACTCAATTACACAGTTCAAAGAAAAACATTTTAAATTCATATTTATGCTGTTTTTCAATAAAATTCCAGATTATTTCACTATTTCCATATTATTCCACTATTATTTCTTAAGAAAACATTGCATGAAGATACTTGTTAAAATGTGATACAATGCATTTAAACACTTCCAGCATCTCTGAATCTGTCAACACAATTTCCATATTTTCATCTACAGAAAAAAACCTCACACATTTTTATTTGAAGAAATTAATTCCTTTTTTTTCAATGTACATGAAAGCAAATAGCAAATGTATTCCCTTGTTGGCACAGTTACCAGACTACTAAATTGCCCTTACAAACTTATTCTACAAAAAAAAAAAAAAAAAAAGAAGTTTTTCTCTCCCCCTTGAACTGCTGTTTTGATGTGTGTTCAAAGGTGGGTGAGCAAGTGCTAAGACTATTAAATGTTTTTTCCTGCTTCATTTTTTTTCCAGAGGACTGAACTACAGATATAGCTATAAAACAGCAAAAGCTGTCCTGCATGGGAAGAAAGAAATGCTCCTGCTAACAGAGCAAAAGCTTCTCCTTCCAAGAATTATTTCCTAAACTAACACATGTAAATCATTTCACAGAATTAAGAGGCACACCAAAATACATGAAAAGTAACTGGGCAACAAAAGCAAAGAAGCATAGTGCCATTACAGATTTACAGACTTTCATGCAAGGATGGAAATTGCCTGCAGAGAAGCCCACTTAAGCAATCTCTGGCCTGCTGAGACTCCAGCAGAGCTTGTTGTTCTTCTCAAAAAATATTAAGCATATTAATTTCATTGCTGGTACCTCCCCTGAAGCTGTCAGCCAGAGGGGAGCTGCTGCAGGGCCAGGGAGATGATGTTTCCTAGAGTGCTCCACAACTGCCAGGAAGGAGACCTGATGCAACTTACCTGACACACGGCAACCAAACTTTCCTTTTTGTAGCAAATGTTGGAATTTCTAGCGATTTTGTTAATTTTTGGAAAAAATGAACACAGCATCTACACTATAAGACAGGGAGAACAGGAACCCTGTATTTTGAAATTTGGAGACAGCATGAAGACATTTCTCCAGGAAATATTTACCTGCTGAGATGGGCTGTTCATGGAGCAAGTAGCCTGGCAGAAGACTGAAAAGTCAGAAGACCTCCTGGCATTTCTCAGGGAGTGACGTACACTTTCCAGAAAATACCTGCCTATCTCTACAATTCATGGGCAGTAAGTGGCACTTTTCAGCTAGAGATGGGTAACGCAGTACAGGAGTGCAAGCCTGTCAGGGTACTCATGGAGGATTAGCTGCAGCTCCCAGGTGGGTGGGTGACCTGCATGAGCCTTCTCCTCTGCACCCCTTCTCCTACCCAGCAGAGGCTTTGCCTCTCATCTGCCAGGCTAATCTCCTTGTCATAGTCTTCTTTGCCCCATTCATCTCTAGTGAAGAAACATAATAACTACAGCAAGTTATAATAAGCTCTTTTCATGCTTCTTTAAAGGATATGCTTTTCTACCTAGCACAGGATAACTCTATCATATAATGGTAAAATAGGTCAAGGAGTTATCATAAGGAAGTATGGAAAGTGAATCACACAGTATTTCATTTCTTTCATCTGCCCCTCTGATTTAAAGCTCAGCCTTTCATCATGCCACCTGACTTCACTCCAGTCTCTTTCTATCCCCTGCAAATACCTGCTTTACTTTTATATCACTAAATCAAAATCTCCACAGCATTTGCAAGCTGGAAATGGTCATTTACCAACTTAAGTCTAGCGGATGTCCTATATATGAGTAAATCAGATAATTTATACTAAAATACCTGTGTATCACTTGGAAATTATCTCAGCCTGATCACAGAGCCACTCTCAACGAAAAGACAACCAGGTTTCTGGTATCAGCCATTAGTTGTGAGTCCCCATGGCCATAACCAGCTTAAAAGAGACACCATTAAAATAATGTTCCAAATTAGCATTTGCAATTTCTGCAATGAGGACGAAATGTTATACATTAGAAAAGGAAAAAAGTGAATCCATAGCTCAGCCCTTTTGCATTATGTTGGCTTTAAATGAAATCAAAACCCAGAAAGGCCTATTCTAAAGCAATTTTGCTAGAACAGGTGGATTCATGACAATTTTGTCTTCAAAACTGGAATCCTTTATAGCTTTACTTTCAAAGGAAAATTTGTTCACCTAAAAGGAGAGGGAGCCTTCTCCACAATTTATCTTTCATAGTCTGTAAACCATCCTGCACACAGTAATTTCAGCTTCTTCTTTTCAGAAGGGAAATACACATTTTGTTCAGTAAAGTGCAATAAATAGTTCGGGTTTGTCTTCCGGATATTTCCATTTCAGAAGAGAAAAGCTCATTTAACCCATGAGCAGAGGTTACTGGCAAACCTGGGGAAGTGAAATCCTTGCAAGGTCATTTCTAAAAAATTACAGCGTGCTGTTGATTTAGAGATGTAAGAGAATTGCATGGGGTTCTTTGGCGGGAGGAGGAGAGTTGCTTTTTTTAGCTCAACAGCATTTCTAGGAAATCCATATTCTGGTTTTGTTTTGTGGTAAACCTTTATATTTCTGCATATGGTAAATTGACAAACTCAAGTGCTTTCAGATATTATATATACACTGTATCACTCTCATTTTTATAGGTTTGGGAGAGCTATGGGAAACAATTTCTTTCTCATCCTGAACCACGGTGAAAACTTTTTGAAATACAAAAAGAAAGTTGCAAAATAGACAAGTGTTTCATTCCAGTATTTTGTAAAAGTTTTATTTGACTTCTGTTTATTTTTAGAAATACATTAAACACCAAATTGGAAGAGGATACTAATCATGATTTTTTCTCCACAAAATTGTTTAAATAAAATATTCCCACAATTTCAAAGGTTTTTCTCTGTATTTCATGAACAAGGCAACACGCTGAAAAGAAATCTCATTTTAACCAAGTAATCTTTTTACAAATATTTTCTCCAACTTCCAATAGCACCAAACACCATATATGAAATTCAGACAGCTAAAAGCAGGTCAAATTAGTTTATCAGCTATTTAGCTACAATCCTAAAATGGGTTTGCCACTTAAGAAAAAAGATGGCTTCAATCACCATGCAAAACCATTCAAATTTTACAGTATTTTCTTCTTCTACAACTTTGGCGGCATCACCTAACATAAAGCTATGCTCTGGCAGAAAGGGCAAAACAGCCACAGCCTCTATGTGAACACCAAACAGACACAAGTGTAACCAGCAGTCTCAGCTGTGCCTTCAGATCTACGGGGGAGACTGTCAAAAGCAGATAGATGCATTCCCTTTCCTGTAGAGCAAGCAAGATATTCCCCTCAAAACAATGATGGAGTTCAAAGTAGTTGAATTAGTACTTTAGCATCCTTGGAAGTCCACATACTTGGTGGGATTTGAAAAAGCACAACAGCGTTTTAAATGTATCCCACTGATTCTCAATAGAATGTAAATCACGGCTGTGATTTTTGAAACTCCACACAAATAATTGTTTTGACAGCAGTCTCTCTGCACTATGAAAAAGCCAATTTAAAAAAAAAAAAACCAAACCCAAACAAACAAACGACAAAATAACATGATCTTGGGGTTAAAGCATCATTGTAAACTAGAATTGTAGAATTTCATACTTGTTAGCAATAAACATTTACATGCAACTTACTCTCCCAGAACTTCATCCTCTTCATCTTCTTTTTAGCTAGAATGACAGACCACAAACATCTAAAAATATGGTAGGAATAAATTGTCTGATCTACTCCTTTTATCATTTCAAGGAAGAAAATAAGTGCTAGCACAAAGCAGATGAAAAGGAATGAAGAAAACATGAAGACAGTTCAGTAACACAGACCTGAGTGCACCCTCACATATTGGTAGCACCAAAGCAAGGTAAGAGACTGTACTTATGCCAGTAAATGCCACCAGAAATCTTGACCACCAACCCCCAAAACTGCAAGAGTGAACCTTGGGGATCACTTTTAACATAGTGTTTATTCACCTTTCAAGACTGATTGCCAGATCCAGAGGGAACATTGCATGGTGCCAGCAGACACCTAGAGGGGAGTAAAACTGCAGGTCTCTTTTCACATTTTTCAGAGAATTGTTCCAAGTTAATCAGTAAAGGAGCATGAGGGAACGAGGGGCTGCCTGTGCCATGCCTCTATCTAGGTAGTGAAATAACTTCTGCCATTTCAAGGTCTGTGATGCTGCCTGTCGAGTCTCTCTTGGAAGAAAATGGGGGATGATCCATGCACTTTCACATCCACCTGGGGCACAAACATCCACTCTCCCTTAGTTCTTCCAACCAGGAGGAAAGATTTGGGGCTAACTGCACAGCTGAGCTCCAATCTGAGGACAGACAAGTTCTCTGTGTGGATCAAAGCTGGGCAGTTTCATGTGGTGATCACTAAAGCATGGGAATTTTGAAGGCAAAACTCTGTAAAATTAAAATAAAGGTCTCAGTCCTATCACAGTGTCTAAAGAATCAGAGAAAGACAGCGCTGGCCCGTTTCAGTGATAGTTATCTACACCTCCATTCTCCAAAGCCTCTCCCAAGTAGCATGTCTTTCATCTCCTCCCGTTTCTGAGATTACTATGTGCTGACAGGAGTGTTTTGGAGTGATCTTAAAGTGCTTTTAAAGGATAACATGTGGAAATAAATAATTCAAATTTCTCTTGAGTGTTTCTTTAGTGTCTCAGCTTACATATAGAGAGTGCTTTCACAGAGTGCTCACCTGTACAATGGGTTGTGCTCTCTGCTAAGTGTTTTGCCGGAACGATTTCTGAATGCTCTTCTTCTAACACAAAGATAGTAGGCTTTTATAGCCCCAGTCTGGTCACACTCTCTGCTAGACAAGGGATCTATGTTCAAAGCACTGGACACAATTACTGGCATGATTTTTAGCAAAGCCACGCATGCTGTATGATTTAACCTGT
>WEIS01000859.1:0-13118 GCA_013389965.1 Todus mexicanus | reverse complement strand
CCAAAGGTGAGGGAGCAGGTACCAAATCCAGCACAAATTGGTCTTCGGCTGTGTGGGTTTTGGTCCCTATCACTGCACTGGACAAAGCCACGAGCATTGGAAAGCTGTGCGAAAGCTGCTTGCACAAACCCCCTCGTAACGCCCACGTTTACCTAAGAGCTTCCTCATGCTTCTGACCTCCCCACCAAAGCCACCCCAGAGGGTAAGCACCATTAATATCCCGTCTGGATTAACATATTGGTTTAGAAACAGACCAAGTACCAGCAGAGAGCTCTGTCGTTCCCTCAGCCACCAGGCAGAAGGTCCCTCCCAAGTCTCTGCAGAGTTAGTCAGTCTCTTTCAGCCACCACTGGTCGATGCCAATGGAGGGCCCAGCACCCCGAAGGTCCACTCGAAGTAACCAGACACAGGAAGCCTGTAACTCCACTCACCTCCTTCTCCATCACAGCCACTTGCTTCTTGGCCAGCTTCTCCAGCTCAATGGACGAGTTGTTGGCATGCGTCTCCACCTCCTTCTGCAGCTTGAGGCGGTGCTCGTCCATCTCGGCCTTCAACTTGTTTTCCAGGGCGATCAGCTGCTTCTGGTGCTGGCGCCGCATCCGCTTATATCCTGACATCTGTTCCCGCAACTCGTTCTCCTGCTCATGCTCATGGATCTGTCTTGTAACCTGATGTCGGGAGAAGGGGAACAAGTGCTACAAGGCCTTCTTCTCAGACAAGCTGTCTCCGTATTAGCTGCTTACCTGCAAACCAGGCCCTGCTTTGCCGTACTCTTTAAAAATCACCTTTCGGGGAATGCCGTTCCCCGTTTCAGAGGGTGTTTAGGGTCACAAACGAGGCCATTGGGTTTCTCTTTCCTGGTTTTTACCCCCATCTTTTCTTGACAATTTTATGTGTGTTTTCAGTAACGCAGCAGAAAACACCATGTTACAAATAACAGAAAGAGCAGGTTGCTCCTGACTCCAGGAAACACTAGAGGAGATCTGGAAACAAAGGTGGCTGCTGGACAGCCTTCTTCAGACACAGGACTCAAATCCTGAGGAAAACATGGACTTAGAAGATGGCATCCATCTGAAGAACCCTCTCAACCCACCCATTCTTTCCCTCCTCCTCAAGTCACCACAGTTCCAGTTCAGTCCCTCAACACCTATTTTCTTGCAATGAATAACCTCCTTCAAAATTTCTTCTTAAAATTCAAGCGGATGGCAGACTGAGCTCATTCCTTACTAGAACTGAAAGTTTTCTAACAAGGGAACACTGTTCTGGAACTGTGTGCTCTTCAGAAGATTGATCAGATGGTCTAAGCAGATTTTAAACCCTGCTCAGCTGAAACAAACTCACAAGTTCCACATTCATTTCCATACCCAAGTGTATCCATGTGAAAGGAAGAAAAAAACCCCAACCAGCCCAGTAAGTTGTGCCAAAAATTTTGTCAGAAGCAAACGCGACTGGTAATGCTTCCATTTCAGGAGAAGGAAAGTGGCCAAGACTGATTTTGATTTTTTTTTTTTCTTTAATACAGATCCAGGAACTTCACATATAAAGATCTGCTGATCTTCTGTGACAGTCCAGGAAGCCAAATGCCAGGGCCCTTAGTACACGTGTAGAGCTGCAGTCCTCGATTCTGCGCGAGGGGACCTCTCCTTTCACACTTAACAAGCATGAAGCAAAGAGCTCAGCCCTTTGAGGGTGACCACAGGAGCTTTATGAACCAACATTGTCCTTCCACGGTCTGCAAGAGCCCAGTCTTCCCGATGAACCTCTCCAGAGCAGCCAGGAGATAGAACTGGCACGTGCTACAGCACTGCCCTCATTCGAAGGCTGTTTTTCAGAGACCCTCAAAGGAGGTTCAGACACAAGATGGGAGGCACCTCCACACCTGAGAAGGCTCAAGTTCAGCACAAGAGCAGCTGCTTCACCGAGCAGCAAACGGAGCCCACTTGCTGCCGCCCTGTGCTTCAGGACTAGTAGGTGATAGGAAGCAGTGACCAACTGAGAGCTCCAAACTCAACAAGTTTAACACCCCAACTGATGTGGCACCCAAGGCAGACAACACACTGCCACTGAGAGAGACCTGTCCCTGCTCAAACTACTACCAACGCTTGGGAGAAGCATCAGGAGAAGGTTAGGAAGATATTTCCTTAAAATGGATTAGAAATGAGTTACAGTAAATAATTACCAACCAAGAAAATTACAGCTGGAGTCTCAGACTAGAAACAAGACATGAAAGGATGAAGTTACTGGAGTGGGCAGCGTCTGTCTTCCCCTATCCCTTCCGAAGACAACCCCAGAGAGAAAAGGAAACATCCAATTGCAAAGAAAGCAACGAACAAGCCTGACTCCAGTACCAGGAAGTGCTGATGGTGGGTTTACTGCAGTAGTGAAGTCAAACATCGACTATGAAGAAAGTGCTAATGCACAAATCGCATCCTCCTTGTAAAAAGGATTTGGGGATGTTATTTTGAAGTTGACCGGATTAAATATATACTTACACTTGAGCAACCAGGAACATAGGCTTGAGATGCTGGAGACTAGGTAATGAAACAGAGCTGAGCCAGACACCAGGAATAGGTGAGAGGGTAGAAATGGCTACGGGAACAGAACCCTGGTGTTAGCCCTGGCTGCTGCCATAGTTCAACATTTATTCAGCTTTTGAAAGCGGAACCACACTTGGCAGAAGTTAGGAAGCAGTCGTAGGAACTTGCGTGTTTCAGTCGAGTTCAGTGAGAGTTAAGATCTCCGAGAAGTTCCCAGGTAATGGAAGTTCCTCTGAGGAGTTCTCCAAGTTAATGATAAGAGACAGCTGTCAGGTAAGGCAGGCAAACCCCCAACGCTTCACACATGCCATTTACTACGTTCAATGACATGCGACGAGGGGAGAACAGACTTGGTCAGGGACTTGTGGAGACAGGGAGATACGGTAACCACCACGCGGCAGTGCGAGATCTTCCTGGACGTGCCATTTTTGAGGCTCAGCCTTTTTGTGAGCAGTGGGACGTTCTGCACGGCACACTCCGTCCCAAGGAGTTGGCAGAACAAAGCAAAGAGCAAGAGGGTAAGAAAAACCTGATCTAAAAATCTGCTGCAACTTTGCCTGTCTCCCCTTTGGTCTAATCTCTAATGAGATTTAGATCATCCACTTGTTTAATTTACAGCAAAAAATCATTATACTTTTATCCTTGGTTTGGGTTTCTTTGGCTGCTCCTGGGCGCCCCATTTCCAGTTCTTCTCAGCTTGTGTCTATCATAACAAGAATTCCACCTTTGGATGGAATCCATCCCCAACAACAGGCTGCAATCGCTAATTATGACGCTAAGTAAAGACTTCCAGTCACAGCAGAAGACGAGACATTAAAAAGTCTGAGGAAAACAAGAAGCATTTCATTCCTGAAGACAAGAGAGAAGGAGAAGAGCAGACTTGGTGGACATCTCATAGATGTAATATTTGCATTCGGCACGCTTGTACTAAAGACCCGATTTATCACCATACTCTCTAATCAAGATCGAGACTCTTCAGAATTTCATCTTCACAGACAAGGTCTCCAAATGGTGAATTTGGGGCATGGATGGAATTGGAAGAAATGAACATCACTGAGCGTGACCAGCTTAGTACCAGAGAACTTGCTCGGACTAAACATGAATGAAGAAAGGATTATGGTTGTAAAGATTAAGGCCCTAATGAATGAACAGCTTGAGCAACCATTTCACAGAGGAAAGTTGGGGAAGTTCCAGTAAACACCTTCCTGGGGCTGTTAGAGAGAAGGCACTTGGAGCTCTCCACACAAACATCACCCCAGAGATTGTGATGGGAAAAGAGGTGACAACCGAGCTGCTCACTGCAAAATTTCTTCTGCGTACAAGCAGAAAATGTCAGGACCCTACAGCAGAAACCTGCAGTTTCCTGAAGCTCTGTCTGCAGCGTGCAATAATCAATCAGGCCATCAGCAGAACCAAAAAAACCCGTATGAACCAGAACAGCTTTTATCAAGGTATGACATTTTCTCGGATTCTTATCTCTCTGGATCTTTGGCACAGGCAGAGCTGAGAGATGTCTCTTCCAACCTACTCCCACAGGCAGCTCACTTGCCATAAAATCCAAAACTTTCTTTCACCCCTCCAAGATTCTTGCTTTACGTAAGGAAGTTGGCCTCAACTTCTCCTCCAGCAGCTCTTTAGAGCTCCCTTTCCTCCCCTGTTTAACCAAGATACTGAACACTGCTAATGGATTTTTACCCCCCTGCCCTCGACAACTACACCAAACACTGAGCTCCTGTTAGCTGGACAGAGCAGAGCACTGAGCAAGATGCTCCCAGCACCTTCCGACAGCAAGAGAAGAACTTTGAGATGAGAAAGAGCAACTTCAGTATTTTCAGAAGAAGGATCTCTAAAGGCAGCAGCCAGGCAAGTCCATGAGGAGAAGCTCAACCATCTGGAATGAAACATCCCTGCTTTAGCAGAAGAGGCGCAGAGGAGCAGCCGTGGTGTAACCACACCTGGCTTTGGAGTCAGGCTGCCCTGGTGCCACTGGAGGAGCCTGCTCACACCTGCCTAGACACTGGGCTTTGCAGAGCCGCGATCGGATCACATCATTCTGTTGCTGGCATTTGGATTTCAAAGCGAATGCCAAGACCTGCGCTAAGAGCCCCCACTGTCTGATCTTTCTATGGAATTTTAACGGTTCGATCATTTCCTTTGGAAACTGTGGAAGCAGCTATGGAGGAAAGGCGTGAGGCAGTGGGGAGTCACGGGGTCAAGCATGAAAGACACACAGAAGTGCAGATCGATGCAGCTCTGCATGTATTTAAAAAACACCTTTGACTTGAGAACGTTGATGGGTGTGGTCTGATCAACATGCAGAAACCTTCTTTTTCAACTACAGCTTTCTGAGCTTCAAGGCTTTAGGTTTCTAGCTGTAACTTTTAATTTATGGATCACAGAGGCTGCAAAATAACATGGAGACGTAGCAGGGACCTGATCTCCATTTCAGATAACAACTCTCACTGCAGGGGCAGAAACAGGCAGCCTATTTTCCACCGCTGCTCCCAGGGAGCGATGGTTGCTGCTGCCACAAGTGTCAGGCAGAAAGAAATGAAACCAAGGGGGGTGGGAGGCCGGTCTACGCAGAGACCAAAGGTAAAGGTGTTCCAGGAAAGAGGGACTATTAAAACTGCTGCTTGAATTATGCCCAAAGGGGAGCTCCTTCAGCTTGCTTAGCCATATTTGCTCATTTTTTCCTTATTTTTTTTTAACCCTGAGTAATATCAAAGCATCTCTCACAGAGCAGAAAGTTGCCTGTTTCTTTGGGGGTAGCCCATTTCAGTTTTATCCCAAGGTCTGTCTGGTTGCCTCTTGACTCTCCTGATGCTCTGGCAGAGAAACTGGGCAGAGGAATGACGCTTAAAATCCCTGGGGCACATGGAGCGTAGAGCTGTCTCGTGTAGTTCTCCTGTGACCCCTGCACTCGCTGGAACTCCTTGAGCTTGGTTTTGGAAAAAGAACTGAGTTGGGAGCACCCTTCTAGAAATACCAGTCCTCCCTCCATCTGCAACATCCTCATTTATGGGCGAATAACAAGCGCTTGAGGGCCCATGACCCGGGACTCCACCAGCAGGTACAGCTGTGAAGCAGCTCAGCCTGGGGCCTTTTCCTCCCTAACGCTGCCCTGCTCTCATGGTGGGGGCTGCTGCTCAGCAAATCCCACAGGCAAAAGTTCCTACACCCCCAAATCATCCTGTATTATTGAACTCAGGGTCAGAACGCCCATTTTCTGACTCTCTGCAATCCAGGCCACCTGATGCTCCCCACCTGCTCTAATGGGAGGTGTCCCTGCTCACTCAGCGAGATGATCCTTCAGGTCCCTTCCAACCCAAACCCTCCTGTTCTACTCTCACCGCACAAGCTCTCCGTGCCCAGGCAGCAGCACCCAGCTCATGCTGGTTTGCTTCGTTTTCAACCCTGTGGGATCCTGAGCACCCATTCACACCGGATTCATTTTTTTCAAGACGCTGTGAAATGAGTCAATTTACAAGGAGAGACGAATAAAGTCTGAATTTCTGGTTTCACGCTACGATTTCCAGACGCATTTAGGTTATTCCACCTGTGCCAGCTACATGGCTGACCCCGCGCTCCCCACAGCTACTGAAGTGGNAAAGAGCTGTGCACGTACTGCTCGCCTGACCTGTGCACCCCAAACCCTCCCAGCACGAGCCCGGACACGCTCCGTGTGAGCACGTTTCACTGAAAACCCAAAAAAGGGAAGTTCTCCACAGCGCCTACCATCTTCCCCAACCGGTATTAATTTGATCTTCATCCTCAGCTGGTCACCGGAGCAGAGATTTGGCAAATCCCAGTGACAAAGGAGTTCAGGCAGATACAGTCTCAGCCCCACAGGAGGCTGCCGGGGGATTCAGGACTGACCTTGGGCCATCCGCTGTCTCCCCGAGAGCTCAGAGGTCTGGGAAGACCTCACAGTTGATACTTTCAGTCCCAGATCTTTCCTCAGCCCCCATGGGAGCCTTACCCTGCAGTAGCTCCAGGCCACCCGAGTAGCCCAGGGGTGACATCTTCCAGGAAGAGAGGAGTTATGGGCTCTGCTGCTGAAGGCAGCCAGAAGGTGCAGCCACCTTCCACAGGGAGTAAAAGAATATGAATCTACTCAGCACACACATCTATTTATCAATCAGATTGCATCTGTGTGTGGAGGGTGGCACTTGAGTCATTCATCATTTCTTCCCTCCAGCCAACCCAACTGGAGCCTGGCTTGGATGTGCTCGGAGCAGGCAAGGCTGTTGGCGCTGCGCTGGCTGCTCACACACACACCAGGGAGAAAAATTCCCAAGGCAGAAGAGGGTCTCCAGGAGCGCCGAGGTCCTGCCTGGGTCAGCTGTGCTGCTCCGAGTCCTCCAGTGCCCCCATTTCTAGGTCACTCTTTCAAGTGAGGGGGAGGAGGGTGGGAAGGGGGAGCAGGGGACACCAGCCTGGGGAGCACTCGGGGTACGGCCACCCAGAAGTACACCTGCCAAAAGCACCGCTCAGCTGCTCCCCTCTAATGTCAGCCCAGGAAGCATCTGGCCGGGATCTGAACACCACAGCATTGCTTTACATTTTAGCAGCAGCAGCAGCAATAACCACACCGAAAAAAAATTGTAGCTGCTGGCACCGCCGCTGCCTTCTCCTTCCACTCACCACCTTCAGCTGTGGTCACACACACACACACGGCTCTGTCTCGGGCAGGGGGGAACGGGCAGCAGTTCGGGGGATCCAGAAATGGTGGTACAGAAGGAAAAACCCGACTGTTCGGGCAGGGTGAAAGAAGAAGGGGAGGGCTCACTGGTGTAATTTCGGGGTTGGTCCAGGATGATGTCATAGCACTGAGCAAGTGCCATGGCCAAACAGGGGGTACTTCCTAACGCTCCCCGTCCATCTGACCTCTAATACCAGCGGGCTGAAATAGCGGAGATCACGTTTCTTTTAGCTTTCCAAGGCCATTTTTCAGCCCTTTCCCTCCCAACGGCTGCTGCCGACCGCAGCCCGTGCGGACGCGAGGTGGGGGAGGCGGCACGAGAACTAACTCTTCCGGCACACACCCCTTTCCCTACTACAAAGGCATCCACAGCAATCACATTTGCAATAGTACAAATCTGGACAGATTCGCCCCATCCCCCTCCTCTTTGTAAGCCCACAGCCCACTGGAAACCTTCTCCCCTAGCGCCACCCGGCAATCCTGCCGAGGCAGCGGGCTGAAAAATGCCGGCACGGTACCATGGTTGGAAATAAATGAATGAATGAAGAGAAAAAAAAAACACCCAAAAAACCACCCAGCCGAACGCAGGCAGCGGCTCAGCCGGGGAGCAGCAACCTTATTGTTTGCAAACCCTCCTGCATCTGCATCTCCACAGCACTGGAGCGTATTTCACACGAGCACACAGGCACTTTCTGCACATGCAAATAAAGGTATTAACAGAAATCGGTGGAAAAAGGGGAGGGGTGGGGGAACTGAGACGATATTAACTTCCCCCAGGAAGGTGCCTTATCACACATCTGCTGGAAATACCCAGAGAAATTCAATATATTCTGCATTTTCCATCACACACACACACACACACACACACAGAGCTAAAATATCATTCAGTGCCATGCCCAGTTGCTATGCCAACGAGAACAACAGACAAATAATTAGGAGAGGAAGGGAATAAAAAGCCATAAATCCCTGACCCCTTTGGGAAGGGCGAGGGGCTGCGAGGAGGTGGGGTGGGGTGGGGTGGGGTAGGGTAGGGTGGCTGCTTACCAAAGATGCTGATTTGATTGTGGCAAAGCGCTCTCGGTTCCGGTAGTGGAGGGCCTGATTCTGCACTGACTGGGTAGGCCGCACCTCAGGCCTGCGATCCCTGTGGCCCACCTCATCCCTTATAAATACATGATCCTGCAGAAATGGATAAAAACAAGGAGAAAGTCCGGCTGTGCTCTTCCCGCGGCGGCTGCCTCTCTCTCACCCCTCTGGCTGCACAGGCGCGGCTGTTGGAGAGGCATAGTTCAGCTCGCTGCTAGCCCCGGCAGCTCCCACCGTACAAAATGAATAAGCAACACATTGCAGGCTGGGGTTCGGCGTGTCAGCTGATCGCTAGCGGGATGCTTCTGAAGCCCTGGCTCAGCTTTGCCTTGCCTTTTCTTTTTTTTTTTCCCCCCCTCTTTTTTTCTTGGTTTTTTTTTTTTTTTTTTAAACCTCCAGGATTACATATTTGCCAAAAAAAAAAATAACACAAAAAAAAAAATACTGGAAAGCGTAAAGCGACGCGGAGCGCTCGGACTCCTCGGGAAGGTCGGGTTCAAGCGCTGCGACCGAGCGATGCCGTTAGAAACGTGATTTCCATGTCTAGCAAAGAAGGTGCTGTTCCCTTTTCACACAAGAGCAACATTTTGCCTCATTCCCTTCGCCGAGCGCTTCGTCCTCGATAGGGTTTCTTTGTCTCTTGGTCGCTATCTGCCGTGCAGGACCAGCATCCTGGCTACCACCAGGCTGGAGGGGACCAGCAAAGCCTCCGTGACCACTCAGGGATCCTGCTTTCCAGTCATGATCCTGCACAGTTCTAGCACTTTCTCTCCACAGCCCACAAAGGATTTTTTTTTTTCCTCTTTTTTTTTTTTTTTTTTTTTTTTTTTCCTTTTCTCCCTTTTAAAGCAACAGCTCCCAGGTTTCAGCACGGCCGGTTCCCGCTGCCACCTCCCCCTTGCTCGCCGGCGAGGCTTCGCCAGGAGCGGCCGTGCACCCGCCAAACGGCGCCTGCAAGTTTTGCAGCGGAACGAAGCTCTCGCCGAGCGTAGAGAGGAGAGACCCTAAGCGGAAAATGCCGCCGCGATCTCCCTCGTTGAAACGGTCACGGCCGAAGGCCGGCGCGCCCGCGGGCTGTGCCCTCGGCATGGAACGACCTTTGGGCACCGGGCACATCCCGCCTGCCCGGAGCTGTGGGCTCCACGCGGCAGCAGCGATGGTCACCAGCGATGGTCACCAGCATTGGCACATCTGCCACTCTGCCGCCTACCAATGTTGTGTCACTCCCATCCTCAAGCTCCAGCTCCTAAAGAACTCGGAAGAAAACGGAGGTTCTTCCCAAAGGACATCAGGTGTCAGGGGTTCAAAATAAAGACTGTAGATGGGAGTGAAGGCGTACAGCAAATGGCAACCAAAGGGACCGTAGACTGGTTTGGGTTGGAAGGGACATTTAAAGGCCATCGAGTCCAACCCCCTGCAGGGAGCAGGGCCATCTGCAACTAGAGCAGGTTGCTCAGAGCCCCCAACAACCTCCCCTGCAATGGGGACAGGGATGGGGCAGCCACCACCTCTCGGGGCAACCTGGGCCAGGCTCTCCCCACCCTCAGCGGCAAAAACATCTTCCTTATATCCAACTAAATTTCTCCTCTTAATTTAAAACCATCCCCCCTTGTCCTGTCCCAACAGGCCCTACTCACAAGTCTGTCACCATCTTTCTGACAGCCCCCTTTAAGTACTGGAAGGCTGCAAGGTCTTCCTGAAGCCTTCTCTTCTCCAGGCTAAACAACCTCAGCTCTCAGCCTGGCCTCCCAGCAGAGGGGTTCCACCCTCAGATCGCTGTTGTGCCCTCCTCTGCCCCCGCTCCAACAGTTTCATCTCCTCCTTGTGCCGAGGACTCCAGGTGAGGTCTCACCAGAGCACAGCAGCAGAATCCTCCCCCTCAACCTGCCAGCCACAGACTCCAGCCCTTGCAGAGAACGGCTGGCTCCACCCGAGTGACTCGCTGCCCCTGTGCACCGGCCGTTTGCAGGCGAGCAGAGGCAGCTTTGGCCCCTGCCACACCAGAGCAGACCCTGGTGAGGTCAGAAAGCCCCGTGGAGAGAAACCAGCCAATATGGAGCAGCATCTCCACCATGACACTGCTGCCGTACTGAGGCTCCTTCCCCACTCCGCAGACACTTGGTTCCCTCTCTGCTGTCCAGTTTCTAGCTCCTCCTAGTCCAGACCAACGCACATTCAGCCACTTTCAGTAGGATTCTGTAAATGATCTCAAGCAAAAGTCAAACAGGTACGGAAATGCTGATATCAAGAGCTGAAGGACACCATTTTAAAATGCTAAACCCAACACCTCTTCTCATCGCCTTCATTTTGAGGGTTTCTGCTCCACGCTCACCTTCCACTTGCCTCTGCATGGGGAGAGTGCAACAGCCAAGACCATCACAGAACCAAGCCTGCGCCGGCACCTCTGTGCCCACCCCGGGAGACAGAACGAGCTCAAACAGTTCAACAGGACAGGCTCCTGTAGAATTAGCGGGACAACAGGGTGTAATAAAATGTCTCATTTTTGTTTTCTATTGGCCATCCTTAGACTGGACCTTCTGTGGCACCGTCTGAAGGGGGCAGGCAGCGTGACAGAAGGACAGTTACTGCCAACTGGGCTGGTCTTAGACATTCAACTCGTGCACGCTCACGCGACAGGCAGGGTTCTCAGGCTTCCCTGAAAGGTACATCTTAGGTTCTACCATAGACACACACACAAAATATCTTGATGTTTAAAGTTTAACAGTGTCACTCAGTTTTAGTTGTACTTGTGGCTTCACTGGAAGGATATCAGTCCAAAGTTTTCTACAGCTCTGCAGCGCTCTCGCCTATTAAGCAGGTGTTGGAAGGACTCTGAAACACAATCTGAGGTTGCCCAGATAACCCAAAGCAGATGGGGTGGCTCCTAACACCACCGTGGTGTTTGGTATTTCTGCTGATGTTCTCTGGAGCCTTCTGGCACAGCATTGTCCTGGCCAGGCAAGGGGCAGGGCTAGAAGCAAGGCTGAGCTTGGCCTCTCTCTCTGGGACTTCTGCTTACTCCAGTGCACATCTGCAGCTCACAGCAGAACCTAATCGCCCTTCAGGAATGTGAATTAGCCAAATTCTCCATTTCAATTTGAGGTGGGCAAGGAATGGGGAAATTCCTTTGCAGCTGAGCAAGTGAAAGGGCCAATTTCAAGTGGACAGAGAACTCAGTGGTTGACCCTGACACCCCTTAATCTGGGATCTGAGGCTCCTGCATCAGGCGAGCAACCACTGCTAACTCAACTAAGGGAACCGCAACAGGCAAAACACTTCTCAGAAAAGCTACCAAAAATAAAATCACTTGACATGAAAGGTTACCAAACTGAGCAAGTTACGCTGCCACAGACACTGCTGCTCAACAGAGACCCGTGAAATAACTACGCCTAGGAGTGGCTGTCCTCCTCAGCCCTCCTCAGCCAACGCGACCGATGGCTACTATGACAAACACCTACCTACAAACCCAGAAAATAGATTTCTGCTCTTTGTAATTTAAGCTTCCCTGAGTTTGCTAAGACACACTGCCCTCATATCTCCTTCCAGCTGTTGGCACGAATTAGGATGTTTTCTTTCAAGCTTCTAGCTCCAGATCTATGGGAAACTGAGACACCGAACTGGCACCTCAGCTGAAGGGACTCAGTAGGACAAAGCTGACTGAAAGCACCTCAGAAGCTCATCAAGTTTGGGTCAGGGTATCTCCCAGCCCTACACCTGCAGTTCAAACTCTGATCTGTTTTTAAAACTCATGTAGATTCCGTGTACATCTCACTCAACTCTCCTTCTCTGCATTTACTGCAGTATTTGCCTTATGGATCCAACTCCAGGCATGCTTATGTCACGACTCACATTAAACCAGTAAAATCCTTCTATTTAGGGTCAACGATCTGCAACTTCCCACTCATGAAATCGTCTGTTCTTCCGACTGTGTTACCTGCTACACGAGGTGTTGGGGCTGATGACAGCAAATGGGGGTACTGGGCTGGGTGTTGTCTTTGACATTGCTGATCTTATTTATCAGGACAAAAAAAGCCCCTCTCAAACATTTCTTCAGTGTTACCTGATCAGAACTGGTGGAGCTTCCAGTTACTCAAGAGATGCTAAAGAGCAAGTCTCTCAAAACCAATGAAAAAAACCCCAAAGGCAGGACTCCTATATAAGTAACCGAAAATAAACCAAAAATGGTTCCTGTGGAGGTTAATCTCTGGATAAATAGAAATTCAGAGCAGCAGGACATAACACTTGTTCAGACAAGCTGATGCAAGCAGGTTCCAGCTGGATATCTACACGGCAACCACTGGAGTGTTATCTGAGGATCTTACAATGCTCATGGGTTTCTGCTCAAAACTACGAGTCTTGGCCAAGGTCACCCTACAGAGTAAGAACGTGAATTTTGCTCTTTCGGGTCCCACGTTGGTTCTACCATACCCTGACTTCTCATCCTCCTGACTTAAAAAAAGGGCTTTCACCATCCCCTGCCTCAACACCAGCACAGCACTGCAGGAATACCTGCCCAACACCATCACCACGTGTTTTTAAGAGCAATGCTAATAGCACGTTGCTGACAGTATCTTCATGTCATGCTCAAGATGTTCCAACTAGACTCCTTCCTGATAACACTTGATAATTACACTGATCAGATAATTTTTTGTTTTTAGAGGAAGATACAGCTTGTTCCAAGAAACACTAGGGAAAAAAATACCCATAAACCCCCCCCCCCCCCAGGATTGCAACAAAACTTCCTAGGTGAAATAAATTACCTGCTCAGAACACAACTAGAATAAGGAAGC
>WEIS01000857.1:16182-53246 GCA_013389965.1 Todus mexicanus | reverse complement strand
AGCGCCCCCCCCCCCCCCCCCCCTTCTGAGTTTCTGTCTTCCTCTATTGCTTATTGAGAGATTGTGATCTGATACTATCTTTGGTAATCTGATCCTGAAATCCACAACCTTTGGTTAAATAGGTGCTTTTGACATCTCCACTGTTTGTTTACACTTGGTGGATAAATTTATATATTATTGTTCTGCTGTTGTAAAAGCTGCTTCATTTTCAGCAGTGCTGAACCCATTCCAGGTTTTCTTGTTTGTGTGTCTTCTTGAAAGAGGTAGAAAGGAAGTTATCAGTTTCTGGGTTACAGATGAAAAAGCAGAGAAAGAAAAATTAGGTAAATTCCAAACAATGAAGAGCCAGAAACTGAACTTCAGTGAATTCTAATTACGTCACAAATCATCTTAAAAGTTCAGCATTGCAGGCTCAAAGGTGCTTTCCAGCCCTCCTGTACCCCATCACGGTTTGTGCACCAGAGACTTGTGGTGGGAGAGGGTTCCCATCTGGGAGCAGATGCTTCCTCTTACTCTGCACCTGAGAGTGCAACGTTTCCTCTTCATTTGTAGCACAAAAATAAAAGCAGAATTTGTACTCTTGTGCAGCACAGATCAGCCTTCCCTTTAATGAACTCCACTTGATTTGGGGTTTTTAACATACATTGGCCACAGGACAGGAAGGCTTCAGATTACCACCTTGCATTTCCCAAAAGCCAACATACTTTAGCATCACGGTTTTGGTCCCTTTCCCAAGTGTAAGCATCCCTGTCTCAAAGCTTGGTTTTGTGTCTGGCGTGGGCACTGTGCAGAGCAGACCTGTAGATAGCAGCAGTGCTCTAGTGCTTGCTGCTCAGCCCAGAATGCTGCTGAGCATAAAGCATCCCAGAGAGAAATAGGAGAATAAGGTGCCTTTTTGAAAATCAGTGGATAGTTTGGTTTTCCTCACATCTCTCAATCACCATGAACCAAAGTGTGACTAACTTAATTAAAACAAACAAACAAACAAACAAAAACAAACCAAAAACAGAAGTCTTGAAGTCTTGCTTGAATAATTGCCCCATCTCATGAAACAAAACCAAACCACCAGACCTTAAACCGTATAGTTTTAACTTCAGGTCATAAATGAACAGAAGGAAAACTATAGCCATCAAAATGCAGAGGCGAAGGCCAGTAATGATCAATGCGTACGTAATTATCCCTTGTCTTCTGTGTCCTGCTAGGTTATTACTGAATGCCAGCAGAATTTAAACTCTAATAAATGATTTACATGGAAGCTGCCAGGTGTTTCAGACTAGCATGTCTAGAGAGTTTTAGAACCGTGCATTTGGAGATGAAGTGCCTGTGTTTGGGCAGAAATTGTGGGATGGCTGGACGAGGTTATATCACATGTGTCCTCCAAGTGGCCGGGTCCCAGAATCACAGTGGTTCTTCCAGGTTTTCACATTTTTACAGAGCAATTGCTTAAAACTAGTTGAAAGTTTTAATTTTTTCAGGCAGGTGTAATTTTGTATTTGAGTTTCAAGATACACTGATGTAATAAAGGAGAATTTGGCTTAGATAGCTGTGTGACTAATAAAGGTGGTAAAGAGACACAATTGCTGCAAAAGCATAATTAAGTAACTCCAGTTACCTGTCAGAACTTGGAAGGAAACAATTTCAATGATAGTTTCTTTCCTTTTACTATTTCATCCCACCTTCTAATAATCAGAATCGATTATAGATAGCTGTGAACAACCCAAGCAAACTCTAAAGGGAGTGGTTCCATCCAAATGAAACAGAAAGGAACAGAAACATCACAAAGCCATTGTTAACTATTGAGGTGGGGGCCAGGTTGGGATGGAGCTGTGGGTTTGTGGGTTTGGAGCTCCAGCGTGGGGTTTGAAGCTGCAGGATGGGGTTTGTCACTGTGCTGAGCAGCAGCAAGTGCAAGGCCACTGAAGGTGTGCTGTGATAGAGAGCCCTCAACAGCTCCTACAGCTTCACTCTGCAGTCAGCGGGAGAGAGGCTAGTCTTCCTGATGTAGAGTAGTCACCTCCGAAACACCAGTTTCCTGTGCAGCACAGAGCTGCTAATTCATTTATGCTTTTAAGGTAGTTGCATCTGACAGTTTTTCAGGGTCCAAGAGATCTAATCCTCATTACACTTGGGTACGATCCCTGGGTAACCCACTAAAGCAGCTCCAGAAATCCTTCCACTGGGTTCACACGTGGTACACACTCTGATATCATCTTCTGCGATTAACCTAATTCTTCCCTTCTGAATGTGTCACAGATTGTCCTGGAATGTTTATTGAAAACATTTATTTTTAATTGGAAAGCAGTTGACATACCAGCTATAAGCGTAGCGATAATTTTTCCATGAAAATTTTGGTGACTGAAGCACATTTATTCAATGTGTTCCCAATGTCCATGCTCAATACATTTTAAAGACCTGCCAGATAACCCTATGTTGTCTGCAGCCTATTCAGAGGGGAAACAGAGAACAGTGGTGAGAAAAGGGATGTGAAATTACCCAGGTTCTTAGGGAAAATGGGCTTGAAGACAAGTTGGGCTAAAGGAAGGGTTGTCCCTTCCCCATTTTCTCTTACAGTTTGGTCTTCTATAAGAGAAAATTATTGACAGTGCCTCTGTACCTGAAGATCACTGTAGTTGTGCTGCTGTGAAGGCTCATTCCCCAGGTTGGTTTTAGGACCACATCTCCACCTAGGGTACAGCAAGAGACCCAACAGCCATGTCCTCCCAAGCCTTTGTAGAGTTTCCTGCCAAGTAGGATGGGCACAGACATGTCACATGCAAATAGGATTATGTGATAATATTGGGTAATAGGTTGGTGATAGTCTAGGTAGTAGGTTACAGGTTGGACTTGATGATCTCTGTGGTCTTTTCCAACCATGTTAATTCTGTGATTCTGTGATGTGTGGGATCCTGGAGATATTTATTTAATAATTGAGCTTTTAAACTGTCTTAACTCTGACCTTAGTGAAAAAAATAGCACTCTCTATACTCTTAAAGATGTGACTTTTGGGACCAAATATAGTTAGCATTTCTAACCACATAACACTTTCTCCTCTAGTTTGTTCAGCTCTAGGAAATTCAGCTACCCTGTTAGGGGCAAGTAAAGGAGGAATTTTTTTTCTGACTTGTAAACTTAAACAGAGACATGGAAATCAGGACAGAAAGTTTTTCTTGATGCTTCTAAGTTTTTTCTAGTCCTTGCTTGCTGTGTGCATAACCAAGAGCTGGAGCACATATATTTGGAGAAGATGGTGGGAAATTAAATGCCTCTAGTTAGAACAGCTATGTTATTGCACGTGGTTCTGTTTTCACAGATTTAATAATGTGGATAATGACATGAAGTGTAGATGTTCCCAGTTCAAGTTCTATAAAGAAAACTTTCTAGGAACTTTCTCATCTGCTATTCAATGCATACATGTCCTTTAAGTCTTCAACACGTTCTTCAGATCTCCTCAGATACAGCCAAAGTCTCATTAAAACTTCCCACCTTAGAGCAGTGTCGTTCTCTCTAAATAGATGAGGTGCGTTGGAAATGCTTTTTCTGTCCAGCCAAATGCCAAGATAATCCAAAGAAATAAACCCAAACATCTAGGAATTATTCTTAGATGACAAAAATGTGAGTTTCAGTGGCTGTTAGTGGAAGCATGCATGGTGAGGTGGAGGAGAGCGGGTCTTGCGGCCAACAGCCAGAGTAAGGTGCATGGATGGAACCAGGCAGCTCTTGTGGGCTGTGTGGTGCCTTGAGCCAGGTGACCTGTTGGCAGTCAGGTCTCTGCCCAGGAAGCATCATCCCTGGCTGGCAAGTCTGTGCACTGTGACTACCCGCTAATTAAAGATGTAAAGAGAATAAGGCTCCCTGGACTCACTTGAATCTGGGTCTGGGAGCAGCCTCAGGGTTGGAGACCTGAGCCTCCTCACACCTGGAGTCTCACCAGGAATTCCTGCTTCTCTCCCACTTGCTTGTGAAGCCACCCTCTATCCTTCAGCAGAGCCCAGGGTCCCAGCTTCACATCTGTGATGAGTTATGGCCCTCACCTGACCACAGGCTCCAGTTCAGATCACCCTTGGGATTACAATACCTATCTGACGTGCTTAAACTAGAGTCCAAATGCATCCAGAGCAGAACTGCACACAAATGCCCATCTCCAGCAATACGCAACAAAACCGATGGAGATTCAAGCATATGCTTCTAGGCTTAGGTGAAAGTGTCTTAAAATATGGAATGAAACTGTTAACTGTAAAGGAGGCTAGGAAAAAAGTTGAGAATAATTTTCCTTGGTGTTTTGTGAAATTTGGCTTACTGTGTAATCTTATTACAGCTCATTTAAATATGGGGTTTATCCTGGGGGGTTTTCCTACATTTTTCTTTTATCTTTTTTCTTTTCCTTCTCTTTTTCTTTTTTTCTCCTTTTTTTCTTCTCTTATTTTCTTCTTATCTTTTCTTTTTTTTTTCTTCTTTTCTTTTTTCTCGTTTCTTTCCTTTTTTCTCTTTCCTTCTCTCTCACTTTGGCTTTTTGCAGCTTCAGAGTCTAGGTTCAAGTAACATATGAAATGTATCCATGCACTGTCAAACTTGATAGCCATGTCACTTTATGCAACTATTTACAGATACAGAGACAAGCTTATGAGCAGCACTGAGAGCTAAGTAGAAAGGAGCTAGTGAGAAAAATTATTTTACTCAAAATTATGTCAGTAGTTCTGAAAACATTTGAACATTGCATCGTTTTGCATTTTATGGCACTGCATAAAATAGTGGATACTGAGAATCTGTGTCAAAAAGGGGATGCAAATTCCTTTCTGAGGACAATGCTTGCAGTTACAGTGTCTTTTCATTGCTGGGGAAATGTGGGTTAACATGCTGCTCACATCTGTGTAATAGAAACCCAGAAGGCATCTTGCTGGAATTATGGGTGCCAGGCATTTTCCAGAGCCTTGTCAAGAGCTCTGTTCATTGCCAGTTGCTAAATTAAAGATACATAGGCCCAGTGGTAGGACAGTTTTTTCTAAAACAGGTAAGAACCTAACCTTAGAAAAGTTACAGGTGCTTTAGAATTAATATTTAATGGATCCTAATTGGTTTAATTGGTGTTTAATATTCTGCGAATGCCCGGTATTGATGGCTTCTTCTCTTACCAGCACATGGCTTGAATGACCATTTACAAGCCAGCAGCGGTTTCATCTTCCATTTCATGTTGAGGCATTTCAGCGACTCTAAAAACCAATGCTTTGTCACATTAACACCCAAGACCAGCTACCTATTGGGGTCCAGGTTATAAATAGAGATCCTCTCCAGAAGCCGAGTCTTACCTGAGACATCTACTTGCAAGTGCTGTCAGGTGTGATCCTTGCATGCCCATTACTGGGCGGTTGCAGTGGATCTCTCCTGCAATGGGAAGAGAGGTTGTGCATGTTGTTGTGCACAGTGTACTCTCCCAGCTCAAAGAGGCAAGAGCATGTGCTCTGCTGGTTTTGCCGAGTGGAAAACTGTACTTGGGTCATCTTTGGAGGCCTGTGTGAAAGGAGGATGGGGCAGGTGAGGCAGGCAACCCCACCACATCCTCCTGCAGAGCCTTCGAAATGCACCACCCTTATTCTGCCAGAACTGTAATTTTTCTGCATTTAAACTGCAGATACTCCCCAGTTTTTCACAAGGCAAGTGCATGGGGCCAAGTAGCACAGTAGGTGGTATTAAAAAATCCTGTCTGACTGCGCCGCTTCCCCATAGCTATTTATTGTACCATGGACTACAACAGCTGCACTGGGCTTCCACGTGACCTACATGTCTGGTCTGTGCCAACATATCAGTCAGCCCGTCAAGTCCTCATATTTATATTGCGACTTTCATAGCAGCAATCCCACCCCGCTTCACATGTTAAAATTAGACCTTGAAAACCAGTTCGGATAAACATAACTCAAATGTTAAAAATCTCCAAACTGATTGACATAAACAAGTAAGGTAGTGAGAGGCTGGGGAGTTTGGTTTTGATATGTCTTTGCCAGCACGACTTTGGCAGAGCGGATTGGCTCTGTTTTGAACGAAATACAGCTTCCATGTATCAGCTTCACTTTGCAGGAAAAAAAAAATAAAATGTTTTCCCCTGTGGCTAAACTGATGACAATAGCTGTGGAAGGAAGGAATATCGCGTGCCGTGTTTGTAGAGTAGTGGTCGTCGTCTTTGGTTACATTGCTTTACAGCAGAGCAGGGTTCACTCATGTTTATCTGTTGCAAAGTTGGTGTAGCTCAGACCTTGTCAACACTGAGGATGTGCTCCAAGTATAGCCACTGATCTAATTTCATTGCAGATAGATAAAACTAATTAAAAGACGGTTGTATCCCGCAATATAGATGACTGAAATGTAAGTTGTAATGGAACAAAGATAGAATTTGTGTATAGCCTGAGAATAAACCAGTGAAGATTTGTCTGGCTGATGAGGAAGAATTAAGAAAATTGGGATCTGAGATGCAGACCTGGTACTGCAAAGAAAATGGAGGACACTCTTAGAATCATGAGGGGACATGTTTTTATTATGGCCTGATTTGGTTTCAGGAAGTTACAAATCTCCTCTTTGAACTCAAATTCAATTTGCACATGTATTCACCAATGAGTCTGCTTTCTTTCCCAGTCCTGACAGACTCCAAGATGTAACGCCTGGATTCGGAACTTGGGACCTCTTCTTGGCCATCTTTATTTCTTGGCAATTCTCCAATTTTTATATTTAGTGCGTGACACAGGTTGGGGCGGGAGGGGAGTGGGTTATGTGTGAGCTCCTAGGAAATCCTAACTCTGAGACAAGAACTTCATGAGGTGCTAGCTCTCAGCATCATTATTTTTATGAACATGAAAATTTAATTAACTTCTTCCTTTCTTTGAAAGCATTTGATAGTCCAGGAGTCTGTTTGCCAGAAGTAGAATAAAAACAAAACCCCGTGCTCTGTAATCTATTAAGAAATGTAATCATGCATAAAGGCAAAAAGCCTTCACTTATACCCAGGAAATTTTAGTTATTTAAACTACATTTCTTGTCTATAATAACCCAGGTCTTTGCAGCCTTAAAAAAACCCCATAGATAGTCACCTCAGCCACTGCTAACCAAAGTAAATATACTATACTTACAGAAAGCATTTTACTAACTGGTATAAAAATTCTATATTGCACACGTATAAGTTACCAGAAAAAGCATAAGTGCTTCATATGCTAAGCAAAAGTCTTCCCTGCCATATTTCTGTAGGAAATTCCAGAGCTGTAGGAACCTGTAGCACTTCTCCACATAAATGGTGCTGGTTTACATGGTAGACCTAGGGATGTGCAGTCCAAGGGTTTCATAGGGCATGCCAGTGTCAGACAGAGATCTGTGAGCCTTTGTGCTTGTGGCATGATTGAAAACTGCATACAAAATTGCACCAAATATTTGAGATACAGAGTCAGAAGTCTTTGGTAAGGCCAAGCAACCTGTACCACAGCTGGGAGAGGTACCCAGGTGCTTTTACATGCAAACCCCTTTCTGCATCACTAATGAAAGTTTGAAATCATTGGCTTCTGCAAAGGAAATAGTGTGGCAATGAAAAGATTTAATGAGATTAGAACTGTTTTTAAACTGCTAAAATCAAGTTCAGCTCTTTAGGAAAAGCTGCTGAAATTCATAATCGTTTTTGTGCAGGTTTAATAACAGTCCTGAGGCTGGCAGAAATAAATTGAAGCTCTGTAAATAAAAAGTCCATTGAATAAAAAATGCAGAATTGATGTGGAGATCTCAGAACAGAGTAAAATGTTTATCTGCTTCAGGTAGTGACAATTATTTTGACTTCTGTACTGGTTGCAAGTCATGTCAGAGTGTTTCTGGCAAAGCTGCAGATTAATTTATAGTGATTCAATCTGAATGTAACAAGAAGTATAGCCTAGAGAAACTGAACAGCATTTAATCTGTGGCATATATCGCAAGTGGTAAAAATCCAGTTTAATAACAGATGCATGTTCGTAATCACGTTCGTCAAAGGGGAGCTGCACATCCAGCATACCTTGGAGATGTCTCACCAGCGCACAAATAGGGATCACACTCAGCATCTCCAGAAAAAAAACCTGTGGAGTCAGATGCGGGGGTGGAGGTAGGGGCAGCTTAGTTGATTGCCAAGAAGGAAAATGTCACTTTGACTCTTTGTCTGCTATCACAGTTACAAAAAATAACCTAGGCAGCAGCAGCCTCTGTTAGCGCTTGGAAAAACAAGCTACTGCTTGATTGGGGATCAAGGTGAAAACTGCTTTTGGGGGCCTATAAGTAGTAGGTCCTGCTCAAGTTTTTGCGCTGCTTTGCAATGTGGGGAACAGGCTTGCCTTGCTGCTTTGTGCTGCCAGCATGGAGTTAAGTACTGAAAGCTTCCTTTAGCATCTAAAGTACAGGGAGCGTAAACTATCCTCCTTACAAATAAAAACAGTCTGACAACAGAAAAAAAAAAAAACCTTCATTTTTCTGTCCTGCTCTGAAGTTCCATTTTTCTTTAACATTAGAAGTGTTTATAAATACAATACATTGCGGGAGCGCTGTGTCAGGGATGTCCAAGCACAGACACATATGCCACTGGTGGGTAAGAGCAGCAGGGGAGGAAGGAGGAAATCTTCTCCAGGAGGAGCTGGCACATTCCTTTGACAGTAGGTACTGTCAGGTCCTTTCAGACATACAGAGCAGATCCTTATCTACAGGAGTATACAGAAGGAAAACTGCAAAGAAAATAAAGGGTGCATCAGATTAAAATCCATGGCTCAGGAAGCCCTTGTATTACCAGGCTGGTAAATAGATTCTTCTTACTACAGTTCTGTTCCTTGCAAAGAAGTAGCATCCACAGCAAAGCTGCCGTGGAAGTTGTCTTTGAAGCCTGCTGCAAAAATGGGGAGAAGGTGACTAGGAATAAGATATTTTGGAAAGATATCCTGTATTTGCAGGCTATTATTGACCAGGCATTGTGGTGAAACCAAGGCAAAGTAAGCTTGTGCTGGGGCACCTTACCCAGAGAAGTGGGCTAAGAATTTATCTGTCAGAAAGTTATTCCCAAAAGCTCTCCCACTGTTTGTACACAGAAAAGCGAGGGCCTCACATCAAGCTGGGCTTGATTTTTGCCTACCTTGGTAATCTACTAAAGAGCTTGGAGTGTCAAATTAGCCTGGAGAGAGGTAATTATATTGCTTTCCAGCAACACCCGAGTTGAATGTTTCTTTTTAAAGGGTAGAAATAGCCTAAATTAGTCAAATGCTAGTAATTCTGTAAACTATAGCTAAGTTTTGCACTGTAAGTGCAGTCCCATCCACTCCCCCATTTCCACTGCTGCAGGCAAAAAGGAGCTCCCAAATCTGCTTTTACTCTCCCAAATCCAATCGTACCCTCGAGAACAGTTCAGTCTAGCCTTTCTGGCCGTGCAAGGGGCTCTGAAGGTGTGACAGAAGGTAGCTGATGACTGTTTAATCTGCCTCTATGGTACTGCTAAGAAGTTCAGCTCCCTGCAGAGTGATGGAGTCAGAAGGGAAAGTACTCTCATGGGAATTGCATCAAGTAGGTAGGCTGCTACACCCGATACACTTGTTCAGAAAAAAAATGCAGTATCCCAAGCAGAGAAAAATAGAAGAAAGTGACAAAGTGTCCTTCCTTCTCTAGAAAGGAGGAGTACTCAAGCATTGTTAGACCAGATGGGAAGAAGTTGCCCTATGCCAGTTACGTGCTTGAAAAAACCAGTTGTGAATCCCCTGTTTGTGTGAGTGATTCATCCCTTCCCTGTATTTTATTTCAGAGGTTTCATTTGAGAATAGAGAACCGTAATTTATTTATAGAGAATAAAGAAGTCAACATGCAAGGCTCCTGCTTCAAATTTTCACTGATTTTGCTGCTGAAAGGTCCTGTTCAGTTAGCTGATAATACTTGCCTTCAATGTGTGTTGAGAAGAAACTAAACATGTGATTGAGAGATGCATTTTCAGGAGTTTTTCTTCAACAGCCGTGTCCATTTCCCTCGCATTGAAACAGAAATGTTTCAAGCCGCTGTCTTAAGCGCTGTCTTTCAAGCGCTGTGGCAGGACTTTTGGGTGAGAACGTTAACTTTTATACTTGTGGCACAGCCACAGGTCTGCTGGGGCAAAGCAGTTTCCCTTTGCATGGATTTCCTCATCTGTAAGACAGGGACGATGCATTTGTTTTGTGCCTGGTGGGGTTTTGGTAGCAGGGGAGAGGGAGCTATTGGTGTGGCTCCTGTAAGAGGCTTTGAGAAGCTCTCTTGGCTCCAAGTCAGACCGGCCTCTGGCCAAGGCTGAGCGAATCAGCGCCTCGTCAATATTTAAGAGAGGAGAACCTGTTGGGAAAGTTCCTTGTTTTGGGATTTCTTTTGTTTGGGAGAGGAGTGGGACAGAAGAGAGACAACCATGTCTCTTAGAAGTCAGTGAGGAAGGAAGTGGGGAGGCACGACAGAGCACCCCATCCCCTTTGACCCATGGTGATATGGCAAATTGAGCCCTTGCAGCCCTTAGAGATTAATGGTGAGGCAGAATCCCACGGAGGACCCCATGCCAGAGCAGGGGACTGCTCCCAAATATTTCTGTGACTCTGAGGGAAGCCCACGCTGAAGTGATCCATTTCTGGGATTCAATTGGTGAAATGGTGGTGGTTTTGTTTAAATTAAGCTGATTTTGTTTCCCCAAGTCGAGTCCATCTTTTGCCCGTGACCGTAACTGGTGACTGTGCCCTCCCTGCCCTGTGTCATGACCCTTGAGCCTTTTATTGTGTTTGCTCCTCCCCATGCCATCAGAGGAGGGTAGGAGAGAACACCCGCGTGGTGCTTTGTTGCCAACTGGGACTGAACCGTGACAGATGACAACTCCAACCTCGTGCTACAGGCTGGCAGGCATGAGCCAAATCATCACTTTAGAAGAAATAGTTACATGTTTACTATAATTTATGTAATAACGTACTCTGGTCAGATATGAAGAACCTCATGGGCTCAAGCAGAACATGAGAAATAGGCTGTTGGGTTGGAGGGTAGGGGAAGAAGAGAAAAATTGGTTCTTTTAACCTTCCCAGCCTCCAATCCATGGCAATCTGCTGCTGAGGACAGCTGAAGGAGATGCACTGAATCAGCATGTCTCTCAGCTGCTTTGGCCACTCGCCCTCCTCGCCCATTCTTTGGGTTTCCCTGGCTATCGTTCCATCTGTATTTATACCGCGCTCCCCAGATACTGCAGTGGTCGTTGTGGTATAAATACTGCTAGACAGCTATATATCACTCCTGTCACTGCGAGGTCCGAGTATGGTACAAATACGCTGTAGCAATGGAGTTCTGTGGTGAAAGGGAGGGGTTTGGGCTGCTTTCTGACACCATGACTTCTTCCATCTCTGAACTCCTGCCATGGGACTTTGTGCATGCGTGTACATTGAGGGAAGTTGGGATAAACTTGGGGCACACCTCTTTTCTTAACGACAGTGTCATTTTCAGCCATGCCACGGTAGCCATGAACTGTAAGGCTTGCTGCTCTTATAGCATCTTTGCATTGCAGGAGAGCACAGGGCTTCATGGCTCTCCTAACATCACTATTTAGTTTTTGGGACAAAACTGGCTTCCTGCAGGTGGTATAGAGTGCAGGTTTGAGGCAGCCCTGCTCCATCCACCTCCTATTTTGCAAGCACACACCTGGAGTTGGTCAGGGAAACCAGTTGCAGTCAACCAAGGACAGATGTCACAGGCTGCTGTAGAGAGTGATGGTCAGGGCAGGGGGCTTCAGTAGAGGGTACCCTGCTTTTAGCTGCAGGGCCACTGGTTTTCATACTGATTAGTAGCACAGGGAAGTTTAAACGAGTAAGATGCACATGACACATATGCTGAGCTTCTCATCTAACTCTGTTTTATTTTAAAAAACAAAACAAAGCAAAAATAACGGCATCTTTTTCCATTATGCTATATGTGTGGGACTTGAAATAGCTTTTTCAGAATGCTTGGGATAGTTTAGGAGTCTCTACATAGGAAAACATGTAAAACTTAAGTGAAGTTAGAGGAAAAGAAATAACAGAGGGTTCTGCTTTAAATCTCCAGAAGTGTCCCCAGGGGAGGTGAATATAAAACAGAGTTTATTCTGGAGAAAAGTTTCAATGTCAGAGCTGTCAAGCACAAGAATTCAGGAGGTTCATTCTTCTTTTATCATCTAAAAGTCTGACACTCTCCCCTCCAACGTCACTAAATTGGGCTGGTTGGTTCTGTTAGTTTAGTTGAGCAATTACACTGCTCAAGAAAAGAAGAAAGGCTAGTTTTAGTGAAGCTAATTATTTGTTGAAAAAGCTAAAATTTATCCTTGTCCATCAATTATGAAGCCAAATGCCAAATTGTAGGAGTAAATAATCCACTTGGTTTTGCACTGAGGCATCTGGGGGGGCAAGCTGGAGAATGGTATTTTAATTTCTTGCTTTCCAAGCTCCTTTTCGGGGGGCATTAATCAGGCAAATACCATATGCTCAAATGAAGGTATTTTGTGAGTAATCCTGAATATAATTTTTGCATAGTTATATGAAATAAAGTAAGTCCAAAAGGAGGGAAGAGATTGTAGAAGTAGTAATAACAGTTTGTAATTTCTGTGAAGGGTATGAAAGAATTCCGAAAGCTCTTCCAGGTGATACTTAAAGGCTCATCTACTAAGCAATTGCTCTGAATCCCCTCCCTTCCACTTGGGATAGCCGTGCAGCTGTCCAGATCAGCCATAAAGGTGGCCTGTCACCTAAATTTAAAGGCTGGATTTAAATTTCTGCAGCTGGAGTTAGCACGTGATATCTGAAGCCAAAGGCGTGGAAAAATGGAATTGTCCTTCTTGGCAAGGCTTTGTCCAACAGCTGTAAAGTTGCCCAGTTTTTCTCATCACCTAGGCTTTATTTTTTTTTTTTTTTTGTTATTTTACATTTTAACGAGGAGAGAAACACAGATGGCATTTCATCTAGCAGTTGTGCTCCTCGTGCAGTTGTCACATCGCGGCATCCTCATCTCATCCTGGCGTCTTGTGAGCAGGAGGAGAAAATGACAGATGCATACTGCAGACCAAGCCTATGTAACGTGGCTGATGCTGTTCTTGACTTTGCATCCAGAGCTCTGAGCTGCCTTTCTTCGGGCCAGGGGAGGCGAGCAGAAAGAATGAGAGGTTCAGAGGGTGACATCCGTGTCTTGGGGATTAGCCAGAGAGTCCTTGTTCATCATTTTAATGAAGGGTGAGCAGCCCTGTTTGCACCAAGCTGTGCCCCACTTTCTCCCTGAGGGCAGGAGAAAGCCTACCTTTCAAGTCAAGCCGCTGTAAGTCATTCATTGAAAACAGCACAAGCACAAGCTCTGCTGAGGAGAGGGAAACACGTTACTCCCGTGCATACATTTTCTTAGAAGAAAGTACCTGACAGGCATTTCAAGAAGGTGTCCAGGAAAGAGCAGCAAGCGGGTGCCAGAGTGGGATTCTCCACATTGCCTCCCGCCAGTCAGCAGGGCTCACAGGAGCCTCTCTCTTACCCTTGCTCTGTGGTAAAGGTTGCACGGGTTGGCATCGACAGACAGAGCCCAGGAGTTTTTCCTCCCACAGCCCTGCAGAGCCAAGCTGGCTGAAGGGACGTGTGCTCTGAGGGAAAGAGCAGGAGGAACTAGAACCAAAAAGACTTTTCAGCTCAGTTGCAATTTCACAGTAGAGTACATCTTTAGATTTTAAAAGAGGTGGTAACATTTTTACCTCTTCTAGCTCCTAATTTTACCATTAAAAAATCAGTATTTTCCCCTAGCTGGAGAACACTGAATCATTTAAATTTTTATTTTTATTTTTATTTTTTTTTTAATTGAAATATTTTCTTCCAGATGTCTTCCCACTGGTTCTGTTACTTGACCTGTGGGCTTGCTCTTTGCCAAGACCCTGCAAAACTCTGCAGCCTTGCTGGCTTGCAGGTGGTGCCACTACCTTAAAAAACAACTGTGTTTGGAACTGTTAGCAGAGTCCAGGCCTTTTGAAAGCAAGAGTAAGATGTTCTCAATTTGTGTGGATACACAGCATAAACCAGCAAAAACAAAGTCTTTGAGTGTTTCTGTAGCACTAAGAAAATAATAGTAGCATGAGAGGAAGAGAAGGAGGTGAGGACAAAGTACTCTTCCAAACATGCTCTTTTTTCTTTACTTTTTAAACTTGACAAACTCTTTCACTGTATTTTTAATGCCTTTACCACTTCCATTTGGACCAGTAGTGACGGAGTAAGATTGTTACTGAAAGAAAAATGTAAGCAATGGCATAATTTCTTTTTATACTAAGCATCAGAAAAGTATTTTGTTCCTCATTACTTTAGAGTAGATCAAATATTTCTAACTCTGAAACTGTTGGGGAGAAAAATTACACGTGACTGATTTGTGCTTTGAGATACCATATGGGGCTAAAGCCCTTAAGTCACTGAAGCTTTCTGAGGTGAGAGGTTGAAATGATGCTCTGGAGATGTGTTTCTGTAATGCTGGCAGGGCAAAGATGGATGAGAGCAGCCCCAGGTACTGAAGCAACGCGCCAGCTTGCTCCAGGGGCTCGGGTGCTGGAAGCAGGTTGTACACAAGAGGGCAAAGGAAGGCTTGGATGTTTTCTTCCACCATAGGACATGCACACTCAAAGCTACAAGCACATGGGATCGAAATAAGCTCGCAAAAGAGTAATTGCAGGGTAGATAGGTATTAAAAGTACGGGAGAAGGAGTGATGGAAAAAAGAAAAAACCTGGAGTGACAAGGTTAGTGGCAGATAGGGAAAAAGAAAGCCTGGAGCCTAGTTGTAGTCCTAGCAAGTACTTTGCCTGGACTATATTTAAATAGCTTTCAGTATCTGTGGGTCATGGTATAAACAGCTGCTCTTCCTCAAAGCTAATGATATGGGGGAGAAAAATAAAGTGGGAATTTGTAAACGTGTCAATCTGGGGGTTCCTAATACAATCAGTATATTAAGAATATCAGACAGATTTGCTTCTGGTTTTGAATAGGGATTAGTGCTACCATTTCCAGAGTGGCAGTAGGCAATATATAGTTTCATTAGAATGAGAATAAAAATCTTAATCTTAGGCTTAATTAAAATGATATAGCTCTTTAATCTTAACACTAAGCATTTCTGGAGCAGTATACAGTCTGGAGAAGAGAAACTGGACCCCCACTGCAAATTCGTAGCTTACAAAATGAGGTTACATAAGAAAGAACGTGTGGATGTGTACATATATAGGTATATATATCCAAGAGGAGGAAAAGACCAGTAGGCAGAGGCCATGAGAAGCTGTTTGAGGTAGGCAGAGGCACATCAGCTTGCCTGCAAGGTGCTGCTTGGCTGCTGCGCAGGTAGTAAGCGGGTGGATATTTGGGACATGAGAATTCGCTGGTTTTAAAGTTTAGGTGTCCAAAATGGACTGTACCTTGGAAAATGCAGGGACTGCACAAAGTTTTATTGCTTGCACAATTGGGAAGTAGGACAGGGATGACTTCAGCTTAACATGACACAAAAATGGTGTCCATCATTCTCCATGTCATGCTGCAGAAGGGCCAGCCTGGGAGGAATGTCACTTTTAACAGAAGCAACCCTCTTGCTTTTCTCAATAGCTGAAGCTCCAATGGGTTATCTCTGTTGTTTTACGGGCCAGAGCAAAAGGGGGAAAGATTTCAGAAACATGAAAGGACCAGATGTACCAAGACCCTATTAGAAGCATGGTCTGGAGGCCACTGACAGCTGTGGTGTGGAGGAGGCAGAGGGTGAACACACGTGCGCGATGGCAGAGGACCAAGCAACTGGCAAGACCCTGCTCAATGCTTGCTACCCTTGTTATCCACAGTGGAGAATCTCATTGCTTGTGGGTGTGACAATATACGGCAGCACCTCAGCCAAACTCCTTTCCCTGCAAGGAAAAAGCAAGGCCTAGGATTTGGAAGAAGCATCTCTCTCTGTCGATCATTTCAACCCAATAGCTGCCAGGTCTGTGAGTCCATCCTCCCAGATGCCACCACTGCTGAGTTCCCCAAGGATAGGGCTCTTGTGACATTCAGAGAGCAGCATATCACCTGTTCTCAGAGCTTCGTCTGGCAAGGCACGGGAGGTGATCTAGCAGAGGAATTTCAGCCTCCAAGGCCTGTCTGCTCTGTGTGGGTGAACTGGTGTACAGAAGGGTAATATTAAGTGTTGGCATATATGAATGTAACGTGTTAAAACATCATAGGAAGTGACCTCTGGAGATCATCTAGCTCAAACTCCATCTGTAAGGCTGTTGCCCACCATCTGTGCAGCTATTAAGGCTCTTGTATGAGGTTTTCAAAACAATTTTTGTCAGTGCAGTAATCACATTGTAATTATCTCATTATGTGGCCATAAAAAGCAAGGATGATGATTAAAATTGTGAGGAATGAGAAGTCTAAATGACATCAGATATCTCGGCTCTTAATCCCCAGCAACATTTGGGTTAAACCAGAACTTTAAATCCCTAATGGTACCCACTGATGTATGTGGGTTTGCATCTAATCTTTTGGTTGCATATTCAAAATATGTTATGTATCCAAAATCAGTTATGTAGTCAGAAAATGTACTGAATTAATGAGTTAAATAGTGCCTGTTCACACTGGATGTGTAGACCTTGTTTTGCAAATAGTGAAGAGGATGTGGAAGAATGCTATTTTCTGTGAGAATAGTGAAAGCGTAATCGCAAAACCTTACACTGTGAATAATACGATAATTTTGGGGAAGAACTGAGGGCCAAACAGCCTTCTAGGATAGGAAATGTGACACAACAGATAACCAGCTCTGTCCATAGCATATGACTCAAGATGAACAGAAAATATTGTTAAGAAAGTTTTGCAAAAACTTCTTTCTTTCAACATAACCCTTCTCTGTTTGTATGCATGTATATTCACACACCTGTTTCTAGGTCTAATGTGCTTCCTGAGTAGTACAGGCTTTGTTGCTGATGTAGGAAATGTTTGGGTTTGGGGGTTTTTTATGACTTGTACTCCATTGTCCATCGTGAATCCTATTAATTTGACTGGGATGATGATACCTGAAGGGACGCGTTGCCTCTGTGTAGAGCAGCAGGGCTATGCGAGATCCAGGGCTGAGTAATACCCCATGGTTTAATGTAGATGTGAGTGCGCCGAGGAACTGGAGCCCAGCAGCTGAAGCAGAAGAGGGCTCAGCGTGACGTGGCGCTGAAAACAGATCAGAAAAAACCCCCAACCAAACAACCTGAAAAAAAACCAAAAATAACCTGAGCAACAACCATATGTAATTCAGATGAGTCTAGTGCAGGCCTTTGTGCCTCTCCAGAGGCTAATCCAGTACTGAGGTTAATGAGAGCTGCCTGCTGCATGGCTACCCAGAGCTGCGGCAGCAGGATCAAGCATCCATCCACCTAAATCTCTAATATGGCCTCTGCATTAGATGCTTTGATAGCCCTGAGACCACCACATCAATTGCCTTCCCTTCTGCACAGTGCTATTTGTCCCACAGGAGAAATGGTAAAAGAAAAAAATATAACCACCCTCCAGCAAGGAGCACCAAGTACTCCCTGAGGAGTTGTAAGTGTGGGACAGAAATGTGCTGAGAAGTAGAGGGCTGCAGCCCAACATTTCTATCCCAGTGAGTATTTTGCTCCCTGAGAAAGCACGTAGTTTGAGATGTAAATTAAAGTTTGGATAGCTCGCCATGTGGCAAGCAAAAACATAGCCTTGGATTTGGGTAGCTCACCATTTAAAAAAAGCACTGTAGTAAACTCTGTGATGGTATCAGCAGGTAGCTCTGATTGACATGTGACATAACCAGTTGTGGTTCCTTCCCAGAGCTATATCTGCATCTAAAAATAAACATGGCACAGTTTGTGTTTTTAGCAAGATGGCACAAATACTTTTCAAATTACTCTGTTCACTAGAAAACAATTGCGCTTCATCCTCTGACGAGCTCCAGCACCTGCTGCCTTCTGAAGTTTATTTGCAGCGTGAATCATCAGCAGGGCCTTGAAGTGCCACCAGTCCATGTTAGGCTCTGGAGACCTGGAACACACGAAGACCTGGCCTTTTATGGACTCCACCTGGAAGCTCATCTTCTGCTGTAGTATCTGCATCTTTGTCACCCTATGTCACTCCCATGTGTCACTTTAAAGGCGCGGAAGGGAATATGTTCTCCATAACCAAACGAGGGAGTGCGTGCTGCTGTGATTGTGGCTTCTGTTCACTCAGGGGCAGTGGGTGCTTCATGGAGCTCTAGGCATGTAGGTGCTGAGGACCTATCTTTTCAGCTTGTCATGTCGCTGTGCAGAAGCCAAGCACCACGCAATCTCTGCCACCCTGTGGTCTGTAAAGGAAATGAATGGAACGTGATTCACATCCATATGATCTGAAAGAGCAGTGAAAGGATCTTTCTGTACAAAGACGTATAAGCTTTGGTCATCCAAAACATGGCAAAAGCGTGTATCTGCTCTTACTTTCGGAGGACTTGTATGTGCTACATTATTCTCCAAACTGCCAGTGGCTTTGCAGCCACTATCTGGCATTTAATTCTTCCTGCATGCATTTCACCACGTTAGAAAATTATTTACAAAACAGAGCAATAAGGATCACAAATGTCTCCACTTTAGAGCTGCAGAAACTCAATACTTCTAAGTGCCCTTAGATGTGAACAATGCTGTGCAGTAAGCACTAGATGTTATTATAGTAGCATTTACTCAGCTAGACTGGCCAACTGAACAATGAGGGGCACGTTAAGAAATATACTGGTACTATGAGTGCCTTAGGAAAGGGAGGGGAAGGCAAGTCCTGATGTGGCATGGTTTCACAGGTTGTAGGGAGAAGAACTGCATAAACTCCACGTGTTTACGTGCCTGTCTGTGGCTTTCTGCATTGGCAGTAAATTCAGGGTTTCCTATGAGTGAAGAGCACACGTGCAAGGGAGCAGGATGTTGAGATACTAAAGTTAACACCAGACAAGCTAGCTCTGGAGGCAGAAGCCATACAGCCACTGCACCAAAGCACTGTGCTGGAGGTAACTACCTCAGCTGAGATGCCTGTGGCTACAGCCTGATACGGTCCTTGCCTCTGGGGTCTGTGCTGCTGTACAGCAAGGTCACGAGGTGTAGGTATCTGTAAGGGAGGGGTGTCTCATTCTGTACCACCTTGCACAGCGTGGGCATGTTCTGGGTGTCCTTGTGTACCTCTCGTTACGCACGCTCTTTCCATGTCCAAAACCGGAGCCCCTCAAATAGCTCCCCGAGAGCTGTACATGCACCGTGTGCTCCTGTACTGAGACAAGACAGCTGCAGCTCTTCTCTCTTCCCCTTTGCCACCTACGGCAGCGAGGGACGGCTGGCAAGGGTTTAGCTCTCCTCAGAATTCCCAAATGTCTTCTGTCTTGAATGAACGTGACCCATCTAGACCTTGATTAGACATCTACCGCCCCCGATCCTCTTGTGCGTGGCATTTCAATATGATTGACTTAAACCCTGAGGGCTTCAAACTGCTCTTCCTGACATGGATTAGTGCTGCTAAAATATGGGCACAACAGATGTCTCTTCTGTCCCACAGGTGCCAGTCTGCCTCTTAGGTGCCCCTAAGCACATCTCCCTTGTTTCCATTTAGCAAGGGACTCTGCAACGTCCCTACAGACACTGGCCCCATCTCAGACAACTGCTAAAACTCTGCAGTTAAGCATTAGCTCATTTAAAATGTGGTCACGACAAGCAGTATTGTGAGAAATTGCCTGTAAAAGGCAAACACCTAAACTGAACGTAAGCCTTAAGTTACAGCTGGGAGACAAGAACGTGTTGGAGAAATATGTAACAACCTGAATTTCTCCAGGAGTTCCCATGGGGCTAACAGGCCAGTTTGAAAAAGTTCATATAAAGCAAATTTCCGTCCTTGCCCTTTACCTCACTGTAGGCAAAAGTAGCCAAGCTTTTGGGCAGAGGTCACTCCTAATCCCTCAGTGGGAAATCACAGAATTATAGGGGCTGGAAATAACCTCTGGAGACAATCCAGTCCAACACTTCTGCTAAGGTAGGTTCACCTGGAGAAGGTCACGCAGGAATGTGTCCAAGTGGGTTTTGAATGTCTTCAGAAATGGTGACTCTATCACCTCTCTGGGCAGTCTGTTCCAGTGTTCCGTTGCCCTCAAAGTAAAAAAGTTCCTCCTCATGTTTAGGTGAAACTTCCTATGTTCAAGTTTGTGTTTGTTACCTCATGCCCTTTCACTGGGTACCACTGAAAAAAGACTGGTCCTATCCTCCTGACACCCACCCTTTAAGTATTTATAAGCATTGATAAGATCCTCCCTTAGTCTTCTCTTCTCCAGACTAAAAAGACCCAACTCCCTCAGCCTTCTGTTTCTTTGTGCCATACGGAAAGTTTTAGAATAACTCAGCAAAGGACTCTAATTTAGGGCCAGCACAGCAGAAGGAAAGTGACCAGTTGGTGAAGGCTACTGATGCCTCACTGAGACCTTCAAGCTAGAAATGTTTCACCTGCCCCTCTTCTGTGCCCTTCACAAACAGACTATGCGAAGGACCAAGCACAGCCTGGCTGTGTTCAGGTGAGAGAACGAGACCAGCCACACTCTCGGTCTTCATCAAAATCCAGAACTGGGGGTAATTGCGCTAATTGCCCCACCGCCAGGAGCGCACAGGCAACTCCCCTGCCTCTGTGCCTGCCAGAGTTCATATTGACACAGGTACTGCTACTGTTTATAGGTGCAGATGTTTTTTTCTGGATGAAATTCTTGATCACGGGAATGCGCAGGGAACTTCAGAATCTGAGAAAATTGTATTTTTCCTGAACACGCCATATGCTGTTGAGGTCTGATGATCAAACCAGAAGAAGAGACTTATTTTCTTTGAGTGGCTTAAACAAAACTGTTTCTTTTTTCTTATAGGCTTAATTGAAAATTGCAAAGGGAGGAACTATGTCAGGTATATTGAAGCCAAAATTAAAATGAAGTGTCCTCAGAGCTCCTTCTTTGATGCCTGCATTCTAGCAGAACGTGTTTAGTCCAATCACTTCACTTTCCGTCCTTGCTGCCTCCGTTTCAGCTCCTCAAAGCTTTTGCCAGAGCTCTTCTGTGAGGTTTGGACTTTGACTTTACAGCACGTAGCCTAGCTGGGACCCTGTCCTGAACAGAGCCTTTGGCTGGGACTACAGTATGGGCAAGAACAACTACAACGGGGCACTTGTTCTGCTTAAAATAGCTAAGACGCTTACTTTCAGAGGTTTGCTAACTCGAGAGTTGCTGATCTGATGTGTAGAGATACTACATAAGTTTCATGCGTTGCCATTCAGGTTAATAACCTGTAATAGATGTGGACAAAAAGGAACTGAAAATCCTATGCAGTGTTTTGCAAAATGTCAGGTCTGCATTTTGGGCATCACAAAACTTCGAGTTATTTGGAGCCAGGATTTTAGTTGGGTGCCTTTAGTTTGGCAGTAAAACTCTTCTCAAATTCCACTCCTGATCTGGGTTCCAGGAGGTGTTTTAAATTGTGAAATTCTGAAGTCAGTTATTTTGTTCTAGGCTGCCTTCAAGAGCAGGAGGTGAATTTTATCAGGACATTGATAAAGTCAGCTGCTTCTAACTCAGGGCTCTGTGAGTGTTTGATGAAGGTCAGAATATTCTCCCTGATGGTTATCCGTGCTGCTTGTCAGATGTAATGAGAGATTAGCGAAAGCACAGGCTCTGTTCTGCTCCACATGCTAAACTGAGAGCAGGGAAGATATTGTACCAGATATTTCCTCCCATCTGGCAGCTCTGAGAGCGCGCTCTCTATGGAGAGCTCACTCTCCATATAGAAAGGTCATATGAACTTCACACCTACTAGATTTTATTAGCCAATTTTTGACATCCTTCCTGATGGGTCTACCGCACAGCTGGCTTGAGCTCTTCATCCTTCATTAGCAGTGATAATGATGCTCATTTTCACTCATTGCTCTGAAAAAGCCTTGACCCTGTAGATGTCTGATTAACTGCTCAGCCTGCACTACTTACGCTTTTGCGCAAACACGGTGCATGAGCTTATCCTGTGGATTAAAGCACTCTGAAATAAATTACCGCTTAGACAGTTCACTCTGAAAATTAGGCACTAAACAGGACTGGGTAAAATAAACCCAATTTCAAAGCTAAACCCAATAATTATGCTTTTATACTGACTTACCTGAAACTTGCCCTGGGTGTATTTTGCAGTCAGACTTTCACTAAAAATGTGCTTTATTCGGAAAGTGATATTTTGTATTTGTACTTCGTACTTATTGGGCATTTTAGCAAAATCCCACAGCTGCATCGTAACTTTGGCGTGACAGCAGTAGAATCGCTGGTGTGTTTTGTTACGTGGGTTATTTTTCGGTTTTGTTTTTTATTTTAAAATTACCTGTGATTTAATAGTAGAATTTGAGAGAGACCAATGGAGGCTCCACACCAGTACATCTATCTACATAGTTTTAAAAACTCTGATGCATTTTGATATCTATGGGATTGACAATAAAATTAACTTTTAATTCAGTGCCATGAATTTAACATGTGCCTTGTCTGAGGTATTGCTGTGAGTTATTGACAGCATCACAACCTTTGGCTCACTTTTTCCATGCTTCCATGTTTTAAACTAATATAGTTCAAAGACAGAAGTCACCCATAACAGAGCAGTGCAACAGTTAGCCTGATGACTGGTGGATCTTCTAGAAAAGCTCAATAATTTTGAGTTTCTTTTGAGTTTCTGCATTATAGTTTTGTCTAATGCTCCGACTTCTCGAATAGAAATTTTTGCAAGTAACCACTAAAGTACATGGCTGTTCTGAAAACATCTGTTGATCTTTATACAGTGCCTCTATAAATAGCCAGTGCAGCTATTGCATCCTCATCTTAATGCTTGGGTCAGCATTAATGTGATGGAAAAAAAAGAAGTGTCCGTGGAAGATGCCAGATTCTTAAGGCAAAAGATTTTGGACGTCTCACTTCACTTTCTGAGCTTCTACTGTATTGTAGTCCTGTGCAGCTAACAAGAAGTGATGGGGATAATTGGTATTGTACACAGCACTTGAAATTAGGCAGAGGAGAGCTGTTAAAAATGCTGTCTGATCAATACAAATCCAGTCCGTTATGCTGCTGTGCTCTTTCGTTTAGAAACTTGAAGTCTTTTTCTGCTTCAGGGAGGTCAGATAATGTCCAGCTGGGAGGAAATCTCTATGTTGAGCCTCGTGAAAATGCTAGAGTGGTGCAGCAGGTTGTTCAGCAGGTGGAGTGAGCCTTTCATTCTGCTTTTTAGGGTGGTGTAAATTGGGAGATACGCTGTTAAGTCAACAGGCCGGCTGCTGCTCTGGTCAAAATGGGAGAAGGGTTGCCTTGTACTTATCTCAGAGGCACCAGCTCAATGGGAAGCACCCAGATATGAGCCCAGGACCTAATTTTGTTTCTCTAGTTTTGCAAATACAAAATCAGACAAACTTTTTGTTAAAAGGATGTTGCCTTCTCTCTCTGCATTTTACATGCAACCAGTTGCATGTTATTGTAAATGTCAATTTTTATTAACAATTCTACTCTTTTGATCTGCCTCCCTGACCAGCTATTACATCCATACGGTGCTAACAACCCCTTTGCATTAAAGAAGATCAGATAATCCGTCAGATGATCTATCAGGAAATGATAGCCTTATTCTCTCAGGGTATTGATATTCGTATCCAGGGAAACACTCTGCACAGGAACAGCAGTGAGGTTATAGAATTGCACAGAACTTTGTAAAGTATTATCAGGAATACTAATAGCTCTGCTGACTTTTCTTACTGCTAATGGTGGTGGTGGTAGGGTTTTCCCCCCTAAAACAAAGCCACAGTATTTGATATAAGCCATATACTGTAACAGCCTTTGATTAGCACAAAAGAAAAAGCTGTTTCTTGAATTTTTAGCTGTTGCCTTTTAACACAAGTGCATTTTTAATATGTTCCAAAGTATTTGTTCACTACTTCTAGTACTTAAATTTATAAGCACATCATCTGGAAATAGGGGACAAACGTGTCTTGCATCTCTTGAAGCAACGTACTGTGACAGTATTGAATTTTCAGCTACCCAGTCATTCCCTGAGTAACAAAACTTGGGAACCAAACTAATTTGTTAAAACGGAGAGTGTGTTGAACTTCCTCCACACTCGTACCCAGAGACCTCTCTGTGGAAGCCTAGTGTGACTTGTCTTCAGAGGGCATTAATGCTTGTGGGGGCGAGAAAGCTTTTGTACGTGTATCTATGTCTTGCCTCTTTGGCTTTTGTGCCAACTTCAAAGCCATCTGCTCTGGGGTAGAAAAGGCTCCCTAACAGACGAAGGCAGCTGCCATCAAAGTTTTTGCATGCTGATCCCTCAGCTACTTCTCCTGTAACCTTGGATGACCATCTTTTCTAGGTAGAGAGAGAGAGAACATGAACCTCTGAGTTAGGATCTGCTAAATCGTGCCTTTCCTTTAAACATACGTGATTAGTTCTATCGCTCCTGGTAAGCAAGGGACTAAATGGTGTAACGTGAGAGCCTGGCCGGGTACAGTAGAGACTGGCATTGGGCTGCTCAGCTCGATCTATGGGCTTATACTCTCTCTGTTGCTGCACAACTCTTCTCAGGTTGCCATCATGTCCCTGTAACCACTTTTTTTGTTGTTGTATCTGATTGCTCAAAACAACTGTGCAGCCCAAACAGGATATGTGTTAACTAGGGCTTTATTGTAAAGTGGTGCTTAACTTCAGCCCAGATCACCTTAAGTGCCCATCCTCTTCAGCATATTCACAGGAGGAGGTATGGAGGTCTCAGCTGAGAGCAGTGATTTATCCAAAAAGATCAAAACATGCTTCCTTTTATCAGCCAATGATAGAAAATCCTTACTCTGTAATCTCTGCCTGATTTCTGTTCACGTCATATGACAGTGCATGGAAAGTCAACTGGCTCGGACTGCTTGTGTACCAGAATAAGACCTTCGTGGAATCATCTTTTTCCAGCATAGAAATGAACATGCACTGGTTGAATGCATTTGAACCGGGGCTCAGGAGTCCATTCAAGATAAATATATCATTGCACTGCTGTTCGAAGTGTCAACACTAAGCCTATATATATGACTACTTTTTTTTCCATACAAACGCTCGTAAATGGTTCAACACCATTCACAAAAACAGCCCAAAGCACAAACTGGTTCAAATTTGCTTTCCTTTTAACTGCATAGGCCCAGTGAGACCACTGATCCCAGTTCAGATGGAGCTACTCATCTAGCAGATGTTTTTATTGCAACCCAGCAGTGGATTTCTAGTACATCACATACCTCTCTGAGTCCCTAAAAAAGACTGAGGGCAGCAGTCCCTCTGCAAACCCCGTTTGCCTTTCCTCGTAAATGGGAAAGAAGGCAGTTATGTTATGGCCAGATGGGAAAGTTTGTGCTACATGCCTTTATGCACCAAAGGGACTCGTCTGAAGTAGGAAGCTAATTACTGTAGGCTAATGACAGAGGAACTGGAACTTTTAAGTGGGTTGAATTCCCCTTTTGCTGGCTATACAAGGAGCCTGGGCTCCCAGTCTGAGCAGTTCAGCCAAGTTCCTGGTGTGAAGTGAGATGAATTACAGATCGGTGATCCTCAACATTTGGCCAGAGAGGCATTAATGTGAAGGAGTCTCCCTGGAGTCTTTTCAACCTTGAAAAGAAGGCTGGGAGATTTCTAAGGATATGTTGCCGGTTTGTTTTGTATCAGAAGATTTTGGATTTAGGGGTTTGGAGTGGTTGCTGTTGGTTTTGGTTTTCTGTTCTTTAAGGTTTGGGGAAGAGTCTTATTCTAGAAGCATTTTATCCCATCTGTGCCTAGTCCTGGTGGGGTCAGGCAACAGGAATGAAAATACATAAAGTAACTTAAAAGGGATAAAACTCAGATAAAGTTTTAGGTTCCCATCCTTCTAAAGCATAGAGCAGGAGGTAACAAACAGCTTTTGTGGAAAGAAGAAAAGAAGAAAAGGAAAGGAAAGGAAAGGAAAGGAAAGGAAAGGAAAGGAAAGGAAAGGAAAGGAAAGGAAAGGAAAGTAAAGATAATTTAAAGTACNAGAGATGGGATCTTGGTTCATATACATTCAGCAAAAGAAGAAGAAAAGAAGGAAAGGAAAGGAAAGGAAAGGAAAGGAAAGGAAAGGAAAGGAAAGGAAAGGAAAGGAAAGGAAAGGAAAGGAAAGGAAAGGAAAGGAAAGGAAAGGAAAGAACTAGGATCTCTTTTTTTCTTAATATATTTTTAATTTCTTTCACATTGCAAATACTAAATCAAACAAAACCTCTCTGACAAGGAGGACGTTACCAGGTTTGGCCCTTGAGGGTCATCACTGTTGCAGAGGGGACCGTGATGTGGTGAGAAGACACAAAATGCTCACACAAGAGTACTCAAAGGCGAGATGTCCCAGCTCAGGTTAACCTCTGCTTTTACAGATGAATGAACAGCCAGCATCCCAACTAGCCAATTTTGAACTAGCTCAAGTATCTCTGTGCTATATGCTACCCTGCAGCCACAAGCTAATATAGTTGTTACTTGTGTCATCTAGGTTCGTTGCATTAAAGAAGGGAAGAAAACAATTACTAGAGTGTGGCCAAATAAAATTCCCAGCTGGTCACTTATTTGCTGAACACTTCAGTCCCATTTGTTAATTTGGTTTAAATTCAGCCAGTAGTTTCAGTTGGAAAAAGAGAAGGAGATTCATTAGTGTTTAAATTTTCGGAACCAGAGGGGATTTTTCACTTTATTTTCTCCATCTTGATTCATGAGGAGGAGTGGAAACCATTCACAGACAGGAGAGGGAAGACTTTCCCTCTGATTTTCCCCAACCTAGAGACTCACTCAAAGCAGGAGACAATCCACGCTCAGTTGCACGATTCCATGGCCATGGTGTGCTGGTGTGGGCAGAGGGATAGGAAGCTATCTGGCAACTGCAAGAGTCTCTGAGTGCAAGAGGCTTGTTTGGAGGAAGAGTGTTGCCCTGTAGGGTCCATTTGGCCTGGGGCTCTGGGGCTGAGGGAAAGGAAACACCGTGAAGCCTCCAGCTTGACGATAGGGAGCCCATCAGCCCAGCAGATTTGTGTGCCAACCCGCTTCACTGAGGAGCTACATGGAAACATACTCTGGTCAGGAAGTGGACAAATACATCGGGTGGTGGAGTCACCGTCCCTGGAGGTGTTTAAGAAAAGACTGGATGCCACACTTAGTGGCAGGGTTTAGCTGAGTGGTGCTGGTAGGTCATAGGCTGGACTTGATCTAAGAGGTCTTTTCCAGCCTTAATTATTCTATGATTCTATGATTTTAGCAGAGTGGTCTCTTGCAGCAGCCGGTATTTGCCTCAAATTCACCTTTCCTCATTACTGGAATTAGCAATTTACTAATGAGAAACTCCATGGAGGAAATACTGGAGGATGAGGTTGGCGTGTGCTGCGGAGGGGACGATTCACAGGAGGGTGCTGGGGAGATGTGGTCAGTGTCTGCCTAGCCTGGGGATCTGAATCGCAAAGATTTCAGAGAGCTCATCGCTCCCTGGGAAGCCCTCAACACCTCGCAGGATCAGGCCTGCATGCTGGGTGCAGAGAGCCCTACTAAACCCCACGATCCTGGGTGCTGAAACACTACCAGCCTTTTCAAAACACTGTGGTAAAGGGAAATAGTAGACCTAGTCAGAGAGCCTTGGACTGCTTGGAGAAATGAGGATAGACAATTTTAACGTTTAAAATATTCCTATTTTTCCTAAATCACCATTGATTAAAGGAACTGTGGGAAGTGTGGAACTATGTAACAAAACGCTGGCATAGATAAAGGTAGATGTTATTTGTTTTACATAACCATAAATAGATATCGTATGTTTTGAGGCTGAAGCTTGGAATTGCAGTTTAATGAAATGAGCATTATGCTTCAGCATGACAAGAACTGCCCAGTTAATGAAGGATGTGTCCAGGAGCTTGCAGTCTTCTAGATGGTGAATTAACTCATTGCACAAGGATTGAGACTGTGCTTTTCAAAGGAGTATTAAGATGAGAGAGATTTTTATGTTCCGAATGAAAAAGTACTTTTGCTCTCGTTAGTTACACGAGTGCTTATTCTTAGGATGCACAGCTCAGGTTGTGCACGCTATAGTTGTATGCGCCTCTATTGAAAGTGTACATTTGACTCTAAGCTCTTTTGGACAGGTTGTCCTCCTGTACTACAACCGAGAAATGCAGTTTCTCTAAACTAAAACTGTTAAAAGTTTGCATAACAGCTCTTACTATTGCTATTTCTGAGGCTAGCTAGTAAGAATTGATGTTTTACACATTTTTTTGCAAAGTATAGACATTAAAATGTGTACAGCTTTCCATTATATATACTGCAGAAAAATACGTAAAACTCTTGGAAGATAAGATTACAGAATAATGCCTCATATAAATAAGCTTTTCTTATCTCAATTGTTCAGCTGAATGTAGGAGGCTACTTACAGAAGTAGGGATTTCTCACCTCAGTGAGATTTGACAGGATCAAGGACAAAATTCAAAATAATAATAAAAAAATGTAGTCCAATTTAAATAAATCTCTTACTCTAGTATTCCTTGGCTTCAGCCAAGCTAATATTTTCTGGCTTCACAAAACTGTCATGTCATTAGCATTTTGGGATGGTCTTCTTATAAACCTGATCTTTACAATGGATTTTACACCTGGATTTAAAAATCTCATTCTTACTTTCCCCTGCAGTTGCCTCGTGTACTAAGCGTGTTTGTCGGATGGGAGCTGGTAGGATTTATAACTCCTCATTAGGTAGTCAGGTTCTCACCTGTAATTCTTTAATTCATACACTAAGTGGGCCAGTGGAGAAACATATACAAAAGTATGTATGTGACCTTAATTCCGAGCAAGAGGATCGTATGTGGTTCATAATGGTGTTTACTGACCTCCCCTATATATAGAAACCCCAGCCTGAGAGAGGTTTCACTCTCAGGGCTGCTTGATCCTCCTTTTCATTGCCAGGCGGTGGGAGGCACTTTAGCTGGCTTTTACTGTAAGCCTGGTGAGAAATACCCTCCAGACGTTTGCTGCACGAACTTCAGCTCGGTGACCAAACATAGTCCCTGTGGCAGGGAGGTGTGCATAACGAACAGGGATCGCTTTTCATGTGGCCCTCCAAACATTATTTATTGAACACTGCGAGCAAATTAATCCCAATCTGACGCTGGCTGCTCTCCAAAGCATGGCAATTTCATGTTACAGTCTCACGATACCAGATTTGCAGTTTGCTCCTTGGGCACACATTCATTGTAGGAGCTCTTCTACACCAACAAATTGCTGCCAGAATTCAAAACCCCCCTGCAAAGCAGTTGATTGCATAAAAGGATGGTATTATGCAATAAAAAAATCCAGGCTGGATGTTTGCGTTTCTAATTCTAAAGTAAGTGGAAAAAAAAATGGTCCCAGTTCATGTTTTCATGTGGTGGCCCCATGCCAGTTAAAAACAGATTTAAAAAAATACATATATTTAAATACTAAAACTGCATTTAATAAAATCTATCAATAAAAAGCATAAACAATGAGAACATTAATGAAATTATTAATTAAACAAAAATAGCACAAAATATAATAAAAATATGATCAAATATAATCCAGTTACATTTACATGGTTCTAAGGGATCATTCCTTGTTTTCTCATGTCCAAACACCCTGAACGATGAAGAAGACAGGTTTTGAGCCTGAACTTTTTAGTTCAAGTCTACCTCTATAAATAATCAGTTTCATGTAATTTTAATGAATGGTCATAAATCATCTCTCTTGTCCCCCTACCAGCTTGGCTGATAACACCTCAAGGAAAGGTCACGGTTTCGGGTTTTGTGGCAATCGTCTCCACAGTTCCAATAATCAGATACATCTGCAGTTCTCAGGTTACCGATAATACTGTACAAAGAATAGGGTCACTGTGGAAAGTTCCTTTCCAAAGGCAGGCCTGTGATGGGAGATTGGAGTGGACACAGAGACCTGGGGGAGGTCGTCCTGTGGAAGAGGAACCTTGAGAGACCTGGGGAAAGAAGCAGCAAAGTCGAGACCAGTCTGAGTAACATTAGTTCCTGGAGAAATACTGGCATAAATGTGCAAACCATAGGCCCTTAAAAGGTAAGGTTGGATATTTGGAAGCACCTCCTCACAGAAAGGGTGATAAAACACTGGAACGGACTGCCCAGGGAGGTGGTGGAGTCACCGTCCCTGGAGGTGTTTAAGAAAAGACTGGATGCCACACTTAGTGGCAAGGTTTAGCTGAGTGGTGGTGGTAGGGCATAGGCTGGACTCGATGATCTCAGAGGTCTTTTCCAGCCTTAATTATTCTATGATTCTATAACAAACAGATAAATAACAGCCAATGTTCTTGATGAGTCCCTGACTTCCTTCTAAAATAGGGCAATGGGCTTTGCAGAGAGCAGAAATGGCATTTGGCTTTGGTATGCCATGATACTCTTAGCCAGCTAGGGAAGCAGTGTGCGGGTGAAATTATGAGGTGAGAAATGACTGCTTGGATCGTGCTTGAATGTCAGGTACAAATACTGCATCTTTTCTATCAGTAGTGTGTTTATGGGAGCTAACATGGTTGTACTTGGTCAGTATTTTCATTAGTAACTGGAGGATGAATGGAAAACATGCTTGCAGTAGGGCCTGAGGGAAGGACACGGTCATGCCAAAATGAAAAACGGCGGATGTTACTCAGGAGTGTTTGAGCAGGACACCAAGTTATACCTCCTCTCATCTTACGAGGGGTGAGGCTCCACCTTGCATCGTGTGGCCACTTCTTTGCACTGCACATACAGATGTGCTAAAGAAAGTCTGAAGAGAAGTGATGGGAGATTTTATAGGCATGTCCCATGGGTAAAGGTCAAGTGAATTAGGGCTGTTGAGCCTAATGAGAAGATGGAGAGTAAAAAAACCACACTGGTCGTGCTTAGATCTGCAAAAAGCTGCAGCATAGAGAGTGGGAATCATCACCTCTTCCTTCTGTGGAAGAAATACTGGCTTTACAGCATGGAGTCATCAGACAGACCTCATGATCTTCTGATGGTATATGGATAATCAGGTACCAGGGAAGATGGCCCAGGGAAGCCATGAAGTCTCTGCAAGCAGAAATTTCTGAGGACAGGCTGGACAGACACCTGTCAGGATGTTCATGAAGGCAATAAAGTGTGTATAAATAGTCTTATTCAACATGTTCCTGCAGTTTGCATGTGCTATTGCTGTCTGCGTGTAATAGCCACCAGAATATTCTCTTGTATCAGTGACATTGTAGACACTGTTTAACCTGACATATGCAAAACTCAGCAAGTATTTCATTTATTTTGTCTGAGCAGCAGAGTCCTCATATAAATACATGAACTCATTTTTAGACTGTATTTGCAGCACCACTGAAAAGTACCAAAGAAATCTAAGCTCCTTCTGGGATTACGTTCCTGCCTGTTTGTTTTGGCATGAGATTTTGGGGTCTGGAGGAGAAGGATGGGTAGCGAGGGGGAGGATCTGTTTTAAAAATATAGGCATCATCTGCAGACCTTGTAAGGCATCCAGTGGGAGCTGCTTATAGCAAGGGCAAGAGAGATGTGCTTTGTCGGGTTTGGTTGTGGTTTTTTTTGTCGTTTAACAAGCACTTCAGCTACTGATTCTTGCAGGGGCTCAGTTACATGGGAACACACTGTAGAGCGTAAGGCAATGGCCAGAACACGATCCTGTCTGAAACTGGAAGGAAAAGTGGCCTCCCACTCAGAGGACCACGCCAAAGCCTTTGAATCTTGCACGCTCAAGCACTCAGGGTCTTGAAATCTACCCAGCTCTAGAGTTTCCTTCCTTTGAAACATCTGACTTTCACTAAAACGGAGAGATCTGCCAGGCAGGAGACCACATATGGTTTACATTTGCAGGTAGAGTGTTTAAAAGAGCCCCTCAGTCTCCTTAACGGGCTCAAGATGGTAAAGGAAAGGTCCTCTCAGATGGTGTAGTCTTCCCTGTGCGAAAAGAGATTGCCCCATCCTGATGGTGTTTTTTACTTAGGACTCAGTACTTAGCCAGGCCCTTGCTAAACCCCAGAAGAGAAACCACTTTACTGCAAGCTACAAAAATCTCATTTTATTTCCACTTGGGTTTGTTAGAAAGTTTCCATACCAAAGTGCATGTGTTGGTATTGTACTTCCTTTCAATGTATCTGGTAGCACTTGGAGATTTACAATGTGTGCTGGGCTTCACCATTTATTGCTAAACCACACGTTCCCTTCTTCTTTCCCAAAGTGGCTTTTGCTCCCTCCTTCTCAGGTACTAGTCCTGAGACTAAATCAGGGTTCTGTTTTCAATTTTCCTTTCTCCTTAACGCACGCACATCTAAACCTTAGCCAAGTATTTATTTGCTTTGATTTGAAAGACAATGCCCACCACAAAGCTCACTTTGACAACAGGCAACGTTCAAAAATCTGAGAGAAAAATCGAATCCGGCAATATTCAAATACTAGTCAGAAAGAGACTATTCAGCCGAAATTAAAGCTCCTTCCTATGGCTGTGTCGTTCTTCACCTCTCTCTGAATCTATAGCAGAACAGTCTTTTGCTGTGTGCACAGAATGCAGCAGAATCCTTCTGCTGTTTCCTTATTTTCTGGGAAAGTCATCATTTCTTTGCATGTGAGAAGCATAACCTCTCCTGCAGGCCATCTTAGTTCCTGGAACACCACCTCTCTTCTCTGTGCAAACAATAATTCGATTTTCCTTCTGTCTCAGTCTTATTTTATTAACTTCTTTGTGATTTTTATCTCTACTTCTCAAAAACTGTGAGTTGACACTGTAAGAACTAAAATACGTAACACAGTACTAATATTTCGTAATTAACAAATTAATATTTTCCCTTTCCCTAGTCAGAGAAAGCTCAACTAAATCTTTCCCCTCTGGCTATTCCTTCACCAGTTGTTCACTCTTTTGTCCATGTCTCAGTTAAAGAAACCCCTGTGCTTTCTTCTGCATGGTCTCCTACGCAGTGTATAGTTACAGCCTCCCTTGCCTCATCCTTAAGGTCTTTATTCTGCTTTTAAGTGCCTCTTCTCAAATCCCTTTTAAATCCCATTTCCCTGCTATTTCCATGAGTGACATATTTTAAGGTGCACAGATAATCCAGCCTATCTGAACTTTCCCTGTCACCTTTACCTGTCTGATCTAACTTTATATGAGCAAAGGGCAGAATGTGGCTAAACAGTGTGTGTGGTTATTTTTAACACTAAGAGCTTAAAGTTGAGTCTCTATTACATCACAAAAATGCATTAAACATACAGATTTTGTGTGGTTGTCAGGACAGCTTTAGTAACACTTCACAACACATTTGGATGCAGAAATCTTAGACATCAGTAACTTTAGAGAGAGAGACATTTAAAGGTGGAAAACAGAAAAGAGTAATTGGTGTTAATATGTTGTTAGGATCATAAGGATGACACGTGTTAGTGTTATCTAATGTTATTAAGTGAAATTACTGATTATTAATCAATGGAGATGTCCTTCCAGTGTAGAGTGAGAAATTGCAATGTGCAAGAAGGCGTGAAAGTTCTCCTGCACTTCTGACTAGGAACAAACAGGTCTATCACTTTATTTTTGCATGGTGTAGAGTTTGTTTGGCAACAGTAGAAGTTACATAAAAACTTGGGGAAAAGACCATCCATACCTTCGCAAAGTCATTGAAGAACTCTATAAGGAAGCCCTACAGGGGAACAGTCCTGGGAAGTCAGTCCCTGGGTTCAAGCTGTGTGCCCAAGCTTTGGGTACAACACATGGGGGCTATGAGGCACCTCCAAAACAGACTTTACAAAAGCCAGCACTAAGGTAGCTAGGAGGAAAGGCCTAAGAGGAAGGAATTAAGCCTAAACCCCCATGGAATTTTACACTTTGCTCAGGGCCAGACTTGGAGTAAAGCATCTATGAGGGGCTGGCACCATGACAGTGCAGAGATTTTGGATACAAAACTAAAAGAAGGAAATCCTCCTCATTTATTTTTTTTTCCCCCCTACTCTAACATGCACACAGTAATTAGAGCACTTACGCTGAATGTTGCAGATTTGCTTTTTTCCGAAGGGTGCTAGGATTTGGTGTCTCTGCACACTGTGATAACTTCTCAGTGCCAGGGGAAACGGGCTGATCTGACTGCCCAAGGCGCGCAGGCCTCCAGGACTAGCCATAACTGAAAGTGGAGAAGAACAGGTGTGGGTTGTACATATGTATTTTTGTCATCAGGGGCATAAATTCTTTGTGGTGGAGACATACATATGTTATAAGCACACATTTATGAGTGCTCCATTATGGCCTCAGCCTCAGTTCTGGGGGTCATTGCCTGGTTTTGTAAGATCGAGTAGATTCAGTTCAAGATACCAAGGAAAATAGCAGAGGGAAAAAAAATAAATCTCTGGACCATAGCTGGAATCTAGATCACGGAAATAGTTAAATAAAGAGTCAAGTTTCGATGCTCGTTTTGGTCAGGACCTTGTCTAGGGATCTTGGCAGGAGTATATGAACAACTGCTACAACTTAAAAAAACCCGCCACTAGTTTTAATTGTGCAGATTTCAGGAGCAAAGATCTGATTTACTGTGTGTTCCTAACGCAGGAAAACCAAACACTAGAGAGGAGAGCAAGGTGTGAGAGGCTGACACATGAGACCCTGGTTTAGGGGATCAGTGGGGCCAGCGATAGTGTCAGGCAAAGACCTTGTTTGAGAGAAGGCATCTGGCAGAGCAGGAGACAGGGGTGCTACCCCTGCCAGCGCTCACCCAAGTACAATGATTGATCAGGGTTTAAAACCGAGTATCCCTCTGCATCCTAAGCGTTTGGAAAGGACTGTATTTGCAGATCTACTCTTGTCCCACTGCCAATTAAAGCCAAGATGGCTCCTTAAAGAGGTGCTAAAATATTGTCTTTCTCTAGCTATGTCATGGTTTTGTTACGGCTGCTTGGAACAGAGGGTGTGTGGAAGGGACACAAAACCTGGTGAAGCTGTGTTTACGGAATGCTGATGCCATCTACCACAGCTCTGCGGAGGGCTGCGCAGTTGTTGCATGTACAAGGAGAGCTAAAGCTACGTCAGCCTGGGCTAAGGAAAGATAAAGGCTGGCTAAGTCTCGAGAGCTGGTGCCCAGCTGCTCATTAACAGCACAACGGAGGCAGGACAACTTCAGCAGGGAGGGGAACCAGTTACCTGTGCTGCACGGTGAGAGCCTTACCACACACAACTTGACTTGGGTTTAGAGGATGTATCTTCCCCTTAAATTGTTTCCTGTTTAAGTATCCCGTGGTGCTTCAGCAATAGTTTTCACACCGCCAGTCTGAAGCCTAAGAAAATACCATGTATCTACGTAGCGTACTAAGAGATGGAGCCACCTCACGTTTTTTCCTCCAGGTGGCAAAGAGACCCTTACCTGAAATGGGATATGAAAACTGCCATTGCTGCAGGACCCTCACACGCCGCTGCCTTGGTTCAGTAAAGGAGAGAGGCTGCTGTTCCTGTGGGAACACTGGAACCCCACAGGGAGGATGGCAGCAGAGCAACCTCACTATGGGATGGAGTGAGGAGCTGGTAACACGGGGATAAGTAACGTGGATGGTGCTGAGGAGAGGTCTGGGATGGCATCTGCTTCACCTCTTGGTCCCTGCATCCCTGCAGCACCCCTGGCAGAGCCGCACACTGTGCCCTTCATGCCGGTGCACGCTGCTGTGGGGACACGGAGCCTGGCATTTGCTTTGGGGGTTTCCACAACCCCCTCCTACCTAATGCCCCATGTTATCAGCCCAATGTCGGCTTGCTCACCCAAGTGTGTAGGTGCTTATTTGACTTCTAAGCTGCAACTTTAGGCCGTTATCTGCATCGCACACCTGAGGGCTCCAACTGTTGCTCACTTTCCTCCGTTTCTCCTCCCCAGTGTTTAACAGCTTGCCCTTTCCCTTCCGTGGCTCTGGAGTGATTTCTGGCGTGTCTTCTTGGGGACCGCTCAGTAAAGCCCTCAGCCACCAAAGGTCAGGCGTGCCATACAAATGCCTACGGACAGGTCTTAGGTGCTGGGTATGTCTAAACCAGCTCCTCTTGGAAAAGCAGCTTGGGTCCCCCGGCTGGTGAAGGTGCAGCACCAAGCTGGCATCCGTGGGGTGCCACGCTGCAGTACACCTCCTGCGAGTGGGGACATGGGGTAGGAGTTTAAGGCAGAAAAAAGCTGTTTGGTCACTGGTGCGTGCAGAACCAGCGTGCATTCGGTGTAGGCAAACCCGCGTGCTTAGCCGGGGCGCTGGAGCTGCCTCTGCAGCCGCCGCAACATCATCGCAGGCAGGGGCAGCTCTGCCCTTCCAAGGGCTGTCCAGGTGCCTTTATTCCGCAGACGTTTTAAAAAANCCTCCAGGGACGGTGACTCCACCACCTCCCTGGGCAGCCCATTCCAGTGTTTAATAACCCTTTCTGTGAGGAATTGCCTCCGAATATCCAACCTAAACCTGCCCTGGTGCAACTTCAGGCTGCGCCCTCTCGTCCTGTCACAAATCGCCTGAGAGAAAAGCCCATCCCCCTCCTGTCTACACCTTCCCTTCAGGTAGTTGTAGAGCTGTTACCGAGTTTTCTCCGTTTCAGCATAGCAGGTGCCTGGGACCGGATAAGGGTCGGAAAACTCCAGAGGGCCCCGGGCTCCCCCGAGGCGCTCCCTGCCCCTCACCCAGGTGCCCAAGCTGGGGGTCCCCGCTACCCCACGGCTGCCGCGGGGAGCCCAGCCCGGCCCGGCCCGGCCCGACCCCTCCGCCCCCCGGCGGCGATGCGATGCTGGCCCGGGCAGGGAGCCGGAGCGCCGGGTGGAGGAGGGGAGGGAAGAGGAGGGAAAGGGGTGGGCAACTCGCTGCCCCCCCCCGCGTCCCCGCAGCGCTACCCGAACGCGCTTGCCCGCCCGCCCCTTCGGGCCACTGCCGCACCCCGACGGGCCCGGCATGGACGCGCCCGGCGAGCAGCCCGCTGGCCCCGCAGCCGGCCCCGGGGGCTCCGTGCAGGGACGGGGACCGAGCCCGGAGCAGGAGGAGGAGGAGGAGGAGG